>BKCP01007626.1:1616961-1630815 GCA_008636005.1 Striga asiatica | reverse complement strand
ATAGCAAGATACCTTTCTGGATGTTGTAATCAGCTAGGGTTCGGCCATCTTCGAGCTGCTTTCCAGCGAAGATCAATCTCTGCTGATCCGGCGGGATCCCTGAAGCATAAATAAAGAAGGAATTCTCAAATTTTATTGGAAAAAACTTAGCAAAAATCCATTTATTTTATTGTGTTGCTTTTGCAATCCTAAATTAACATAAAAAGAAGATGAATATGGTCGATAAGGTAAATAAAGATGCATTCTTTATTCTTTTGCATATCTAAATTAACGTGAAAGCTGCTGCATATGGTAGATAAGCTACATTCAATCAAAAACTTAATAAATGGATTTTTTCTTCTTTTTTTTTTTCATTTGCAATTCTATATTAACACGAAAGAAGCTGAATATGTTTGAATAAAAATCCAATATTTGTTTTTTCTTTTCATTTTTTTTAATTAACATAAAAGAAGCTCAAAATGATCAATGAGCTGAAAATAAACAAACGAACAAGAGAGTTTACCTTCCTTGTCCTGAATCTTAGCCTTGACATTGTCAATGGTGTCGCTCGATTCGACCTCGAGCGTGATGGTCTTGCCGGTTAGAGTTTTTACAAAGATCTGCATTTTCGCAATTCTTGTCCTAACGCAAGGTGGGCTAATGCGATTATATAGCAGGAGCTAACTAGGGTTTGGGTAGTCCAAACGACGTCGTCCTAACTTTATTTTGTTATTTAGGCATGCCCTATTGTGACATTGTCTAATGAATATTTATATTTTATTGTCATTGTTTAAAATAATTTTACTATCAAAAGTATAATTTAATTAGGTGTAATATTTAATACATTATTATCAAATATTTGATTCATAAAAAGATTAAATTATTTGTATGTGATAATTAAGTTTAATTTTTTTATGTTATTTATTAAGTTATAATATGAGATTGTTTCGTAGTGTATGTTTCAATTTAATGCAACAATTATTTTATCATATTTTAATTTAATTATAATAATTTACAATATTTTGTTAATATTATATTAACCTACATAAAAATAAAAAGATAAAAGAAAAAGGACAGCGCAAACTGTAGCGCACGTTCATATTTTTATTTTAGCATTACTCTATCTATATATAATAAGAATTACCATTTATCAAAAATAGTAGTAAAAAAATAGGTCAGAATTTAATGCAGCCTATAAATAATAAGTTTATTATTTTATTATTTTTTCTTTAAAAATCATACAAATTAAATGATACCTTAAATTTCGGCATTAGTTAATTTTATTATTTTTATTAAGTGTGTATGTTTTTATTTTTATTTATTTCTTAGAAACAAAGAACAACATTAAAATCTCAATCTCTATATTTATAAAATCTCAATTCAAGATATAACAAAAATTTTAGAATCTCGGTCTTTATATTTGTACCTTTTAAAAAAATATTGAACGCTAAAAATATTCTTTAAATTGCATAATAAATTAATTAATCTTTATTTTTTGAAAATTACTATGTTTATTTTTTATTAATATGAATAAAGTAAAAATAATTAATATATCTTTAGATATATAATTTATAATCTTAATATACTATCATTTGGTGTAGACATTTATTATATGAATCATAAAATATTTTTATTTCATAAAATTAAATATATTTGAAGAAAACAAAAATTTTTCTTCGGATCAATCGGGTGATTGAATAAGGGTACTGCCTAGGTTGATTGAATTACTTCTAGGTGATATTTAAAATAGTCAAAAAAATTGACACAACTTGGTTGGTCCCAGATGACTAAGTTATGTATCAGTTCAACCACACCAAATTGATTATTGAACTGAAATATAAATTTTATATTGAAAATATTTTATTACGTGAATGTGATGTAGTCCAAAATTCACATAATCGTATTTATATATCATTTTATTAATATTTATGTAAATTATATTAATTTTATTATAATATTTATTAATGTACAGTAAATATAAGGTTTTCAGAACTGGACCGTCATCGAAATGATCAAGCTATTTTATTAAATCATTTGTGGTTTGTTCAAATTTTAATTTATAAACATTTTAATAGATACACACATATATATGGTACTTTTTGTAATAAATTTAAATAAAATGTGTTACTTAGATATCTAAATAATTTATAAATTTAGATGTTTAAACTAATTGATAAATAATTTTTAAATCTCTATTTTATTTAAATATGTAATTTTATTTAAAATAATTTTAAATATAACAAAATTTATTTAGAAAATCGTATCGATCCTACCAGTCCAACCGACTGGTGTTGACGGATTCGAGAACAAATATTTTATTCAAGCGAACTAGACTGGTTATAAACCGGTTCTCGGTTCATCCGATCGGACTGTGTCCAACCCGGTTTAATTTAAAAACAATGAATAAATCATGATTAATATTATTTATATATTTAATTTTATAATACAATCGTAATATTATTTCCCGTGCATTGCACGGGCCACGCACTAGTTTCTAGTCATGCGAGAAAAAAAAAATGCTATTCTTTGGTAAAATATCTGAACCGGCGATATTGGAGACGGTCTTAACAAGTATTTTGACGTTCACAAAAAAAATGAAAATATAACGAAAATTCCGCTTGTTTTAAATGGGATAATTCAGGTTGGGAATAGATGGTAAAATAAATAGAAAATTTACGAAAAAAGGATGCATAATGTGAGCCAATGTTGTAAACCGGTTCGTTAACCAATAGCGTTTCTTAATTGCCGCTGCCAATTTTACGAGGAATCGATTACAAGAATGTTGTGAGTTGCAAAAAAATCAATTTGATTCGGACAAAATCGATGAAACCTATGATCTTGTTTATAATTATAGCTCAAGCTATATATTTTTATTTTAATTACATATGATAACTTTGGGCGAGAAATGTATGCATGTTATGTTTTTCATTTGAATTTGGGCAAAATCAAAATCTTGTTTGAATTACTCTTATACAAAATACATAAAGCAAAACAACTTAAATTAAACACCATCATGCTTGTTGAATTGAGTTTCGGTATAAATCTAGAAAAAATCCCCGCCGGTTCAAAACCAGCCCAGAACTGGCTCAACTCGCCAGTTTTGGCTCCGAAAATATTGAATTTCATAATTCAAATTTTGAATTTTCATATCCAGTTCCAAGTATGAGCCAAGCGGAGCTCGAGCCCTTTACGAGTAGGGCCAAGCTCGGCTCATTAAATAAACGAAACACGGCTTGTTTATCACTAATAACGAGCCGAGTTCGAACCTTAATGAACCGATCTCGAGCTTTAATGTATCGAATTATAAAAAATTATAACAAAATTCCCTTTTCGAGCCATAACGAGCCTTATGGGAGTCAGGCTCGTTTAATTTAACAACACTGCAATTATAGAATTTGGTGAATGTTTTAGACTAAAGTGGGTTTGAATCTCACTCACACTGGAATAGATATTCATTTCTTATCTGAACAATCGAGCTTGGAAATAGATAACAAGAAAACGTAGAAACATTACTCTTACACTTTATAACATTATTTAGCAAGACAAAGATGAGCCAAAATTGCAAATCATATAGAACTTTTTCACACCTAGGATAAAACTGAGAACAAGGGTGAACAAAGTTCATTTTATAACTGATAACTTATATTAAATAACAACAATGGTACGAGTATAATAATAATAATAATAATAATAATAAAAGAAAAATAGCATTCTTCACGACCATCAATTTTCTTTCTCTTTCGTGTAGTGGCGGACAACAAAAGCCAACCCAAGAATCAAGAGAGGCACAATGAACTGCAAAATCTTGATTAGAAAATCCGAAGACTTATCTTGATTGTACTGTGCTTGGGCTTGTTGTGGGGGAATGTATACTCGTTTCAAGGGGACTGTTGATGGGTCTATCTCGCCAATATAGTATTTATGCAGCATTTCCCGAGCAGAATCACTGTGCCCAACGTCTTCAAAGTCATTGGTTGCATCTTTTCCTGTACACAGAAAATCGATTCAGGATTAAGTATCAAGATAGGGCCCGTTTTCTTTGGAAGATTAGCTTAGATATCCCAGTTAGCACAACCCAATCCTTTGTTTCTTTGGAATTATAACGGCCCGTTTATGAATCCTCAGCCCAATGGGTTTTACAATTTATCACTTTTGGTGATAATTCTGTCAAGGTCCAGCAGGTGGGATTTAATTGTCCCCAATTTAATGGACTGGAAATTACTCAATTGTCTTCAACTTTAAAATTTATGATCACTTTTGGGGGACTTTTTTGGTATTGCATGAATATCAAGTCAGTCGCAACAAATTGTCCCTGAATGTAAGCTCTTGATAAAAATTAAAAACAATCCAATCCTTAAAAGTGTATATCACAGCTGTTTATAAGTAAGAAAGAGATAATTTAATCTAAACAGTACACAATTTAATCTCAGTATTATCCCTTCCCAATACGTAAACGAGCCCATAAAGTACAAGACACAAGCTGCACAAGCACGATAAATAAGTGCACTAGAATATTGCGACGTTTTTATTACCTGTGGCTGATAGAAGAACTTCATCACCTCCCGGGTGATCGTCCATGAATGTAGTCACATCATAAACCTGAAAAAATACATGATATGAAGAAGAAAATAGTAGTTTAGTCAAGCCTAATTTCCCAGTTACGAAGTGTGCTCATGTGATTGCGAACTAAAATGAGGAAATCTTACCAGAAAATAGGAAAATTTAAAAAAAATAAAAAATAAAAAATAAAAAAAACTAACAATAATTTGATGCTATACATTACAATATTTGGTTCTTCATCAGTTCATCTTCAGTTCTTCACACACACACACTCACATTCAAGCCAAATAAGCAACAAACAAGAACATGATAGCCACTTGCAAATCACTAAGCATTGCTATTCACCGAAAATTCTTTTCTACCAGTGTGTATAGTGTATCTAATATCCAAATTATGCAGGTGAAATTAAGCATCTGTCAAACATATCGACATTATAACACTCTTCTCCACCATAACTCACCACCAATAACAAGATCATCAAAAATTAATAGCCCATATACTTAACAGAAATTACACACACCAGCTTCAGTAAGTTAATGCTCACAAAGCATCTTGAGCCACTCTCCATGACTGGAACGATTCAACACGAAGATCAAAGCTCGGAAGCTCGAGAAAAATATCAAATTACCAACAATGAAATTCAAAACAGAACAAAAATACGAAAAATGAAAGCAAACGATCTGACCTTTCCACTTATAATCAGCCAGCAATCTTTGGTATTGTTATGCTTCGCGACCTCCTCGAACAGGTGAACTTTCGAATCTGACGTCATTCTCTATGCAATAAACAAAAAAAAACACCGATTAAACACGATTTCTCGACGATTCACAAGCCTAAAAGATTCAAAACACGCAGATTCGAGCTCATTGAGTGGATAAATAGGTGGGAAATCACCGGAAAATTTTGGGTCCCGAAGAACTCTTCACAAGCTATATTTTCTCATTTTGGGAGTATTGTAATTATCGATCACCGATATAAAACATGGGCATTTTTTGCAATTGGAATCCTCAAGATTAAAAAAATTACTATCTAATCTCATTCTCGAAGGTTTGAATTGAATATTAAAACAAGAGGCGGCTGCACGTTAAAGGCCTTGTTTCAACGTAAGAAATTTCAACATTGTTTTGGTCAATGCATCGATATATTATACTACGTTTATAAAGGATGTATATAACATTCATATTTAGTGGGACTAACTAAAAATAAAAAATCAAATGGACTCAACTCTATGTGAGTATTATGTACACGTTTATTATGTATTTTTAGCATTTTTCTATATCAAATATTAGTCATTGTTTGTAAATTACACAAAGAAAATATCATATTTAAGATACCATATTTTGAACATTATAAAATACCGATCCAAAATACTAATCAACAAATAAAAAAATATCAAAATAAACTAAATTTAAATTGGTTGGATTATTTATTTTGATCTTAAAGGGGTCAAATTGACTGTAGAGACGTACACAATTTGCAAAACTTGATGTTAGCTAAAGTTCGATATAGGCGGACTGCAGTTGAGAGAACACCAAAACTTGATATTAGCTAAAGTTCGATATAGGCGGACTACAGTTGAGAGAACACCAGTTGTTGAGTTAAAATTTAGTGAATATAGTCATTTAATATTTTTAGTTATATATATATATTTAATGTATACATAAATATAAATCATTATATTTGTTAGTTTTGTAATGCCACTAATATTAACGGCCTGACTTGTAATATCGCATATTGACATAGACAGTTTTGCTATAGAGCCATCGGATGGTTCGACTTATGGAGCCATCATTATAGATTGACCGATATAACTAAAAATACACTATTTAAAACGATGGTTTGCTTTAGACAATTATTAGTAAGGAAGTTATGAAGTGAAATTCCTCTTCTCCGGAATTGCATGTTTGTGGACATGGATATGGCTTTTAATAGGAAACTTGATTTCTCCATAATGTTGGGTTTGTTTGGTAACATGGGCAAACTCGAAGCTTGATGCATGAGTACTCATTTTCACATGGAAGATGAACTACATGGGGTTGGTCATGTTTTTTTTATTATATTTTTTTAATATTTGTAAATAAATTCATATCTTTTCACGCTATTTTAAATTTTCCAAACACAAAATGAACTTGGACCACCTGGCCTATGACCATCCATAAAAATGAAATGGACATGAATTTATTCGCCGAATTGAGTACCAGTTAGGGATTTGGGCTTTCTAAGTAGTATATATTTTATTAAATGGGCTCGAGTCATGTTTTAATAAACTGGCCATTTGAGTCAATAAGAATAAGAAACACTCTTTATACCGGCCTTATTTCACTATCTGAGTCAAAAACTGATTTTCATCGGTTTTGACCGATAGAGTTATTGTTTTCGACTTTTTAATCAAATTTAACTCAACTTAACTTTTCTTAATATTATCAATATAGTTAAATAATATCAATCAATTAACACCACACATCACATTAATTATAATTCACTATTTTCTATAATTTTAACTACCTATCATTTCGAATAACTCGTCTCATAATTTTACATCACATCGAGTTTAATCATTATATTTAAAATATTATTTAATTACAAACTCAAAAGCACTAGCTCAATCAACTTTATCTAAAACATTTGACTTTAATCAACCAAATTCAACCAAAACTGGTTGGATTAAGATCCAATCACACCCTTAATAGAGAAGGGCATGATCGCAACTGATTTATTTGATTATGATTTGGCGTATAGTGGTGTTTTATGGTTTAATGTCTGGTGAATATAGTGAGTCAACAATATATAATATTTTATTAGAGTGGTATTTATAGTGTTTGAACTTAAATAGATAAATAAATTATTTTGATGAATTAGTGAGTTGATATATTGGATTGAGCTAAAAGCACAATAAGAAAATTTAAACTAATAATTGTTAAAAATAAAATAATAGGCCTGGGCTTCCTTATATAAATCCATCCCTAATAAGTAGTATTTTTTTNACCAAGGACCCGGTCAAAACCCGACCGACTCGGGGCATTGACCCGGCCGGATCAACCCGGTTGACCCGGTTCATATATATTTTTTTTATTTTTTTTTATTTTTTTTGTTTCTTTAAAAATAAAAATATGTATATATGTTTATATGGTAAATATTTATCATGAGATACATATTATTAACACTTTTAATATACAAATTTTATACACAAAACATTTAATTTTGTTACTTTTATGTATATTTATATAAGAAAAATACTCTATATATAATTTTACAAATTTTAAAATTAATTATCCGGTTCAGCAATTGACCCGGTGACCCGACGGTTGAATCGGTGACCCGAAGACCTGCCCGGGTTGATCACCGGGTCGGGTTTAAAAACTATGGTTCACATTATATACCGTTAGTTCAGATGCTGCATGTTGTAACTATGATAATTTGTGACAACTATTCATGAAAGTAAATAAATGTTTAGTTAATAGTACTATATACAATTGTCTATAAACTAAAAAAAGGTGCAATTATACAAAATATGCAGCAAACTCCAATCATAAACTAGAGGTAGCAGCTAAACCCCACTTTTTATTGAATCTCATGACAATCACTTTTCAAAATCCCCAAAGGCCAAAACCCACTATTGAAATAATAGCCTCTCATTTAATATGATAACTTTTTAAAATAAAAAATATTAAAAAAATGAAGTATCATGATTCATCATTCATGACCACATACTTGAGCTAAAAAAAACTTGTCCACATTCAATATAACAATATTACAGGATATGGGAAGATTCTCATTATATTCTAAAATAAAAATCTTGCTTTTATGAAAGACCAAAATCATATTTTCTATCACACTCACACCTGCTCTCACTTTGTCTATATACATTATGGTAACAATAATATTGTAATAAATTATTGATTTACTTTTGTTGGTGTAATGAGCTGGGATTAAATTTGTTATTAAGTTTTTTTCTTTCTAAATTCATATTCCAACTTATTATTTGAAGAATGATATGTATAAATAATGACGTGACAATTGTATACATGTTAATCATCAAATGAAAATAAAATGAAAAATTAAAACATAATTTTGAAACATTAATTATTTTCAATCATATAATATTATTTTTACTCCTAAAAATTAAGAAGTTTAACATAAAAAATAAGCCATAATTATCTAGAAACAATATTTTCATAAAATCAGCTGTTTAAAAGAAAATGTAATAGCAAAAACAAAAAGAAGTTGAGGGGAAAAAGGGTAAGATTAGCAATTATTTTTCTGATTTTAGAAAGAAATACATTATACACCTAAAGTAAACATTTTAGTAAATAACACGACTATAAATACACCCTAAAAAGCATAATTTCTCCCCAAAATGAGAATAATAAAAAAGAAAAGGAGAAGGGACTGATAGCTCGCATGGCAGAACTATCGCCGGACATGTCCACCGTCCACCGCCCTTCTCCGCCGCCCTTCCTCCGCCTCACCGGGACCCCGTCGTTCAACCCGACCCGCATCGGAGACCCGCTCGAGCTCCACGAGAGCGACGTCGTCTGGTCTTTCGCCGCCTCCCCTGCCCCGCACCCCCGCCCGGCCCCCGACGGCGACCGCCGCCGCTTCAATCCGTCGAGATCCGGACTCTCCGCTCTCCTCTGCGACGAGGGCCACCGCCTCGTCGGCCGGAAATCGACCCCCAGGGTGATTCCCCAGGAGGCGCGGCGCGAGGAGGCTCCGGCGAAGCTCCGCCAATCGGCGCCCGTGAACATCCCGGCGTGGACGAGGGATCCGAAGAGGCTCGACTGGACGGTGGAGGACGACAGCGGCGGCGGGGAGGAGGAGGAGGAGAAGGAGATGGTGCCGCCGCACGTGATCGTGGCCAGGTCGCACGTGACCTTCTCGGTGTTCGAGGGCGCCGGGAGGACGCTTAAGGGCCGGGATTTGCGCCGGGTGAGGAACGCCGTGCTGCAGAAAACAGGTTTTATTGACTGACAGTAAAGTATTTTAGAGAGAAAAATCAAATCTTGGACAATAATATGTCAGAAATTTTGGAGATGAATGTATGTTGTGTACCTGTGATGCTATTTTCTTGTTCCTTTTTCATTTTATGTTGTCCTGTTACTCTGTATCTTGAAAATATTTACATGTGCCTTAAGAAATTATGCTCCGGCTTTGTTTCAAAGATGTCATTTGTTATTGCAGCTTGGTTATACATGATGGTGGTGTTAATAGAAATGAAACACCTTCATGAGGAATATATGTAGGGGGTGTTTGATAATCACCATAAGGTAGTTTGTAAGCTTGCTGTAGACAAATAAGTTTGGTTTGCAAGGACGAGTTTTTTCAAAACGCTCGTACTCATCTAATAAGCTTCATTGAGTAGCTTTTCGAATAAGCCCGTTGAAATTTCTATTTCAGGTTTATCAGCTAACCAAACGTTTTTATCATATCAGCTAGTTTTTCAGTCATATGCTATCAGCTATAAACTCGAAATTAACTTATCAGCTAGCTCATCAGCTAGTTTTACACCAAACATAGCCATAATGTAGCTTTATGGCTCACGAGACAAGAAATCAAGATAAAGTTCACTTTCCCTAGTCGATGCAAGTTTTCGAGAGCAATAAAAGCTATGGCTGATTTGAGATGATCGAATTCGATTTTTCGAGCTCCTGTGATTGTTCTTGTAATGAGAAAAGGTTCATGTTTTTTATGCATTTTATTTTTTATTATTGTTGGTCCTGTTCGGCTTTAACTCTGAGTGTCCATTAGTATTTAGTAGGGGAAAGTTGCAATCTTTAGGTGTCTTGTGGTTATATAAGTGCTCTTTGCAATAGCTGTAGAACTTGCAAATGCTTTCATTTAAGGCCCATGTGGTTAGATGAGTTACTTTTCATTTGCATTCATTTTGTTGAATACAAAAGGCATGTGCTTTATTAGGCGGTTGGTCGTCTGAGGGCAATTTAGGCATTTTTTTAAGTGTCATCTGAAAATACCGGGTTTGAATTATGTGTTTTTGTCAAGAACATATTTTTTCTCAACAAGTTGTTTTCTTGGTGTTATTTACGTGCAATTTATTGTTTTTGTGATGGAACTTTTTTAGCCACCATCTTTTATCAGCCATGAATCTGCATAGTGTCTATAAGTGACGAAAGCCCATAAGTCTGGTGAAATTGTCATGATAGATATTATGAACTTCAACAAGATAAATTCATAGCAATTTTTTCAACACGCTAAAGGGTATATTCGTTTCATTATGTAGACTCATTGTTTGCATTTCAAGGACTAACATGGCTCTTCATTTTTCCTTTTTCCCCTTCTTAATATATATCTTTACTTTCTACGTACAAAAACCTTACCCCAAGGCTATCAAGTGATTTCCACTTAATCTTATAACATTCCACGGTGAAACTCCTCAGATTGTTTCATTTTTTCATTTGGCATGTGAAGTGTGATATATACAGATAACATCAACATATTAAATGTAGCTAAAGGTGTCCTTTGGATGCACTAGAGTAACATAACTGGTGTAAAGTCTCAAAAGGTGCTTTTTGTTCATATTGTTCTCTGTTTTGTTCTTGGATATACTTTCTCCAATCTCACCTTTTTCCCTTGTTCTTTCTAGAAGTTCTTCTCATATTTTCTATGTACTACTGGGTTTTCTTGTTGGAAGATGGATCTTTTTAAATTTTTCTGAAAATGACTTTTATGGATATGCATGAATCTGATAAAGTTGGTGTTGGCCAGTGGTGCATTGAAAAGATCTGGACCACATTTCATTTTGATGGATGAATTGACCTCTTTGAGTAATCTAGTCTGCCAAATACAATAATTTACTTTCTTTTTTATTTAATGTGATGTTCTCTAAGAATTCTTGCTCAGTGGGTTCTTGCCGTCTCTAAAATTTAAATAATGAAATCTATAATAGTAAGAGATTGGCCTTGTTTGGCTATTAGCCGATAGCCTTGTTTGGCCTTGTTTGGCTACTAGCAGATTGTATTGGAATATTACAAATCAGTATTTTGTATATAGCTGTGTTTGTATAGTTATTTTGAAAACGCGATGTTGTCGTGCTATGTAACTTATTTTATGAATCCTTTCTTTTGGCCAGGCTCTTTTTCTCAGGGCTTTGTTGGTAAAATTTTATTTTCTTGGAGATAATTACAAGAACAAGTATAGATGTTTGATATAACATACAAATCATTCCATCTGAAAACATTTATTAAGATTTGCATGTTGGTGAACTTGTAGAATAAAAACCATTATAACTGATATTTAAAAAAAAAT
Organism: Striga asiatica; assembly: GCA_008636005.1. Lineage (NCBI taxonomy): Eukaryota > Viridiplantae > Streptophyta > Magnoliopsida > Lamiales > Orobanchaceae > Striga > Striga asiatica. Next base: position 1,619,013 of record BKCP01007626.1, on the reverse strand, counting down.
AAATGAAAAAAAAAAATAAAAAAAAATTGGAATGGACTGTTGATACTCTTTGTCAGGTGAATCAATTCCAATCAGATAGTTCCTAAGCCCGTACTAGCTGACTCCCACAGGCCACATACTAGAACACAAACAACAAATTTAGCATAAAGTACTTTTTAAACCTTGTGCTAGTTGATGATGACCGCCGATATTTCAAGCAGCAGGAGATCACAATGTATCGGCATCATCCTGATTCACTTTTGCAAGTATCTATGATTTTATGGTTTTACTGTCTCAAGCCTTTCCTTTAGTTAAAAGTCTTACATCAGTGCTTTAGTTAAAGTTCGCGTTTTACTGTTCTTCATCAGTTAGACCTTTTCTTTTATACAAAAATTACGTGCAATTGTACAGAGGAAGGATTTGTGCATGTGAACTTCCTAGAGATGGTTAGTTGATGTGTTCTGGTAGGAGATGGTTCGATATAGTCTTAAGTCGATTTCTCATTCAAGGAGCGCGTGCTTGGTGCACCGTCCGTGCATGTTGTTTTTTTGCATTTTAATAAAAAAATACATTTCTTTGTGTGTGTGTAAAGAATAATATACGCATCATAATTATTTAATTTTTTTGTCATCATGTATATGTTGTGGTGGTGGTTAATATACCTCCCTAGACGTAATAAATTATTTTTACCCTTATTAATAAATGAACTCATCTATTAATTCTACTTATAATACAAATAGACTATGTTATCGTGTTGAAAAACATTTTAACAAGAGTTGAACAAACGCAATTAAATAAATCTTTGGCCTCGCGCAATATAAAGTTATCATTTTCATAAAAATAATAATGCTATTTTTTTTAATAAAATATAATATACCTATTTTTTAATTTTTGTTATAGGTAAATTTCTTAATTCAAAACTCTTATAATATTTGAAAACTTATCTGCCATTTTCACAGCCCAGATAGAGAACATCATTTCAAAAAGTGAAAATAAAAAGAATTACAAAATGAAAACTGAAATAAAAAATGCTGGAAAAAGAAACAGATAGGATTATAGTTGCAAAATGCACAACTGATCCCACATATTAACGGTGTAACATAACACTTACTTATACTCTGCAGTAAAGTATGATGGTAAAAGAATATAAATAAGTTAGAATCGCCATTACATGAAAAACTAGGGCGCCCCCTTAGGATGCTTTATATCTCTATCTTAGAAAAAAAACTGGGACCTCAAACTTATGATCCATAGTTCCTTACAGCATGACACAAAAAACCAACAGTAAACTGGTATTACTTTAATCTTGCACATATTAACTGCATTTCCCGATAATGAGCTTTCACTACTTCTTCTAGTGTGAGCAAACCAAACATTTTTTTTGTTGTAATTTGGTAAACGAAATAATTGTACGCTCACCTCTTCTTTTTTTTTCTTTTCCGTTTTTTCTTCATTTGTTTTTCTTCTATAAAATCATATGATCAACCCGACAAAATGCTGGCCACGGATTTTGGCGGGAACTAGAAGATCAGGCAACATCCAACGGCTCAGCTTCGGTATTTCTCTCCTTCAGCATGGACCACTCTTCCGACTCTGGAAAAAGAACAAAGTAAAGGCCACTTTATTTTAAAGAAGATTGTCTATATAATGACTGCAAAAAGTCAACAAACCCTCAGAATTATTTAAAAAAATAAAAATTATCCGAGTTTTACTCTTTACATTCCACCCCTTCACTAGCAGCAAATAACATCATAACAGAAACCCCGTCACATATATAAGAAATTCTAATAAGCCCCCCTGACCATATATATAAAACTGACTCAAACCTCAGGGTAGTATTATTATAATTTTAGAGTCAGCTTCTCTTTCTTTGTGTTTGTTCTTTTTTCTGTAGTTTATCCAACATCAAAAGGACTCTCTGTTAACATTATTGCAAGCAAATATGCAGATTTAACTATGACTCACTTGGCTTATCTCCAATTGCCGAGAGGCGCCTCTGCAGAATGGACGCCACAAAAAGGAAAATAGAGCACATGCCGAACATTACCGTAATGGGGAATGCATTAACCTGAA
>BKCP01007626.1:1601410-1613404 GCA_008636005.1 Striga asiatica | reverse complement strand
AGGAGCACAGATCTAAGATCAGATTACAAAATTCACCTACCCATCATCAGAGAGTAGACGAGCAAGTAATTGTTCTTGAACGAATTGAAGGCCGTGGAGGTGTTGATCCGATCTTTGTTGCTTTTGCTCAGCTCCAACGCCGCCACCACCGCCGCCAGCGCCCCGAACACCATGTAGTAGAATACCTCCATTGTTGCTCTGCTGATAGCACTCAAATGCGAGTAAAAAGTGGGAGTGTTGAAAATGCAATTTCTATAAGGATAGATTTATATACGCAGTTCGATAGAGAGAGAGAGACGTGTTTGCGTGTGTGAGCAAATCTACGCTGCTGTGTGTACTGTCTGTCGCCTGTGAGGATGATGAGATCTGTATGCATTTATTTAAGTCGCTTAACTCGATGCCGACACGTGGGAGAATACGATTCGTTGGATTGGTGTCGGTGGTTTGGGCCCTGGAAGCGGGGTACAAACGGATCTTGGGGGAATGGGTTGTTTGGACTTTGAATACAAGGATTTTTTTTATTCGGTCAAATTTTATTCCTTTCAGATTTTTAATAATTTTAAGAAAAAAGTATTATTGCTATCTAGTTTCATTTTTTGGTATAAATTTTATTGGTATAACTAAAAAAATAAAATAAAATTATTAATAAATAATTGTCAATCGAAATTATTATTCGTTCATTTATACATTTATAACTTCCAATTTACCAATTAATAACTTATTATTGTTGTTATTATTATTACATGATTCTTCCACTGAAAATAATTATTTCTCCTCTTTAACTCACTTATGAATCCAAACGATTTTTTAAAATAATATATATATATATATAATATGTTTTGCCAAAAAAAAATCTCAAGAATGAGATGAAAAGTGAAACAAAAAATTAATCGTGAAAAAAGTTAAGATAAATTTGAGATTATGAATTGATATAAGATATAATGTAACGAATAAAGTTGATGTAACAGAAAATTAATAAAATATTAAATAAATGCATGATAATTAAAAATATATAAGCAAATGAATAATGATTTTTATTTGAAAAAATGTTTTTAATAACTATTTTTATTATTTAATTACATTGGTTAAGATTAAAAAAACAAAGGGAGACTAAACAAATAGTTAATTAAAAAAGATGTAATCAATGGTTGTTCCGAATCAAAAAATAATTTATATCTGAAAAAATGAAAATTTTCGACCTATGAATATCACCGACATTTTGATATGTGGGGCCTTTGATTTTTTTTATATTATTATTATTATGAAAGAAATACTAAAACTTAAAATAGTGCAACTATGAAAATTAGCATGAATTCCTATTTATTATGTTTTTGCTATTTTCATGAACATTGATACTTTTCAACCATACTTAATAAATGTCTCATCACATGGAATGACCATCACAAAATTGGATGAGATTGTGACCTTAATGCTCGTTTTTTCTGCCATAATTTATCCAAGGGAAGGGCCGAAGGGGCCTCTGAATGGCCACAATCACGTCTATTTTAGAAGAAACATGTATGTTGGCTAACCTATGAACGAGATCAATGTGCACATGAACTTGTTTGATAATTAGGTGATAGTGGATATCTAATTGTATTAGCATATTGTTGTTATGCAAATTATGCAACAACAGTTAAGGGAAATCTCTAAGATTAACGATCATTTTAGACATAGATTATTGTATGATTATGGTATAATATTGTAATTGCCGTAATGTGAATAGAACAAGACAATAGTTTAAGTATAAAGAGGTTGGAAGGCCTTATATATTATATAAGAAACAACTCGGATATTGAGATGCGTGTCTCTTTTATAGAGTTTTTGTTAAGAGCATATAATAGCAATAGTAAAATTTGCATCCGTCATCTTTTTGTACAATTATTGTGGGGTATTATATTATGAAACTCACGGGCACAATCTTTGAGGTTGGCATGTTATCGGTATGATTATCATTTAATGCGACGTGATGGATAGGTGCAGAACCGTCAGTGGGTTTCATGTCAGTCGACTACTTGTTTATGGTGTAACTAACACATGTCTTGTCCGCATTTAATGTTCTGTCAGAGTCCGACCTTTATGGAGGATCCGACCGACTCTCTTATGTTTTGAGATCCGAGTGTTATATTGAATGCAATTGATCTCCTTCTTTTTATTTTTTATAGTCCGACTTCTACTCAAGGAGGTCGGATGCTTTAGATTTCATTTCCGTCCGAGCTATTGGAGGAGAAGCTAGTCCAACTAATCTCATCATGATATTTGATACTTAGGAATCGTCATTAAATAACTTAGATGCCATGTGTCGCTTGTTTATACTGACGCCATATCGGATACAATTCATATAGCTGATAGTCGATTATAATAATTGATTTGACCATCGAATTATATTAATTATTTGTAAATAACTGTTTAGTAAATAGCAGATTGTATAACATGTTATATGAATCTTCTATTCTTAAAACGCTTTTGTATTGAGTTTTTTAAAAATTGGCGTGCTAGGCTTAAAAAGTTAATCAAATAAACTTTTTATCAAATAAGTTAAATAACGATTTGACAAATCAAACCTCTCCAAATGAGGTTGAATCCGCTAAATTTATAACAATATGCTAACATTCAAACAAGCTCATGATTTTTAGATACATTAGGCTCATGATTTTTTAGATACATTAGGTAACTAGGTTACTATGCATGGTCTTTTAGATGGCTAGGTAAGACTGAATATATATTTATATTGTTATTTTTTTTTGTTCTCATCTTAAAATAGTGATGAAAGAGTAGAAAAAGAAGAATGCGTTAAGAAAAATGCAATAATTTTGAATATGAATTAACATGAGACAAAATATAATAATATGAAGTTGATTATAAATGGCTGATGAAATATATAATTAGATGAAGTAATTTTAATTGAAAAAGTGTATAATAATAATAATAATAATACTAATACTAATAATAATAATAATAATAATAATAATAATGATAATAATAATAATAATAATAATAATAATAATAATAATAATAATAATTGGATTAGATATATACAAAAACTGGATATTAAGAATTTCATTTGAGAATTTGCATTAGATATATACACAAACTATTTAAATTAGCAAAAATTAAAGGGGAAAATAACACAATCAACACAACTAAACCAAGTCACACAGCAAAGGACTGGATATGAAGAATATTATTTGAAAATTTGCTTTAGATATATACAAAAACTACATAAATTAGCAAAAGTTAAAGGGAAAAATAACACAATCAACACAACCAAACCAAGCCACACAGCAATATATTTTATGAACATACGAACAACACAAATCAAGACCAAAAGCACAAATATCCACATCAAATCAACCGACTTCGTTTCGCATGCATAGATGCAGTCTCCATATCCCCAATGAAGAAAAGTATTTTATCAAGAATACTACTCGAAGGCGTTTTCTCCTCGACTACGGATTCGTCTTTTCTATCGTGAGATGACTCGTAAGTTCGCGATTCTGCTTGTCTCGAACCGAGATGCCGTTGAATCTCACCTTGGTGGACCAACAAATAGTCATCTCCTTCCCTTATTATCTTCAAGCCTCTGAAATCAAGACAAGAAAAGCAATCATTTTGAACGAGATCAAGAGAATAACGAACAAAACTCCCTTGAGGTTTGGTCCAATTACAAACAAAGCTAAGCTAACTATCAAAATATATACGGTTGTGTTTAGTAAGCATATAAGCCAACTTATAGCTTATTTGATTAGCTTATAAGTTTTCTATATTCAAATAAACTTAATTGATGAACTTTTTTAGACACCTCGAGCATATCTCATAAGCTTCCTTGGGTAGCTTTTCAATTAAGCTTATTAAATTTTTATTTCAACTGGCCTATCAGCTAATTATACCAAACACTTTTATAATATAAACTGGCTTTTCAGCTATAAGCTGAAATTCACTTAAAAACTAGAAGCTAGCTTATCTGGTAGGTTTAGCAAACATAACAAGATTACCCCCAAGGGTTAATTTAAACTTAAAATCCTTTCCGGTTTTACATAGCAAACGTTTGCTAACAGTGACAGTATTTTTATTTTATTGACCAACAAATAGTCATTTCCTTCCCTTATTATCTTCAAGCCTCTGATATCAAGACACAAGTATCACGATGAACGACAAAAACGAACAAATGCCCTCGAGGTCTAGTCTAATTATAGACAAAGCCAAGCTAACTATCAAAATTCAAAATATATACAAAGATTACCCCATTTCAGTTTTCAAACTCGAAAGTCGAAACTAAGGCTTAACTTTAAACTTTTAAAATCCTTTCCGGTTTTACATAGCAAACAATGACAGTATTTTTTTCACGTCGACGAAAATCAGAAACACAAAAACCAAATAAACCAATGCAAATTATGCGATATAACTCACAATCCAACTCGTTCACAACGGTCTTGAACAATGTAGACTTCTTTCCATAGTTTTGAATAGATTGGGGCATAGAATGTGGCTCGATCGGTGCCCCATCTTTCTTTGAAGAGATTCAACCATAAATTGTCGTCCGAGGCTAAGTCCCTCCATTTCTTGCAGACTTGGACCATAAAAGCAAGCATTTTATTCATTTATTTTTATNTTTGACTCTGACCTAATTGAGCAGCTGCAGTTCAGGAAAATATAATTTAATCCCAGAAAATCACAATTGAAAAACACCCAATTTCTCCATACAATGAAATTTGAAAGTCGCAATTACAAATAAATAAATAAATAAATAACTGAATTTTGAGACTGACCTAATTGAGCAGCTGCAAGATTCTGATGATCCAACCAACAGAAAATTTTCAGAAAAATATCAGCCGGCAGTTTATCCATTATCCTAACTGCATCGGCTTCGAAAAACTACTAAAATATATGTGATTTGGAATTTCAAAGCCCTGACTTTTTCTTTCCAGATATATAAATTATGTGCTCTGTTCGTGGATTTTGTTGTTTCAAGTTATTAACTCTAGAAAGTGTAATTTCTATCGTTTCTATCTGACACGTGTCGTGGCCTTGTTGATAGAGGGTTCGGCCCAGTCAGAACCGCACGAGTCTTGAACCCGCCTTTGGTTTTACCAGGGCCCGTTTAGGTTCATACAAAATAAAATTTTGTGATCGGCCAATTTTGGAACCGATTAAATCTGAACCGTTGTTTTTTTTTTTTACTCTTGGAGATCAACGACCCATTTTTTTTAAAATTATACGATTCAAGGCCTCGGGCCGATTCAGAAACTAAATCTGAAATCGTGTGATCCAACGGTCTTGAACTCGACCGTTCAATCAATTTGACAAGTGAGATCCAATGGTCATATTTAATTTTAATCGTATGAACCGTCGATTCAATAATAATAATAAACTGGTTTTGTTTTTGTTAAAAATACCCCACATCTCCTTCTGAAAATTCATAGCTTACTCACTTTCTTAATCTCTTATCTTGCTATATTCTCTAATTTTATTTCTGATTCTAGATAAATTCAGCCCTAGTTCTATAAATTTCTTCCCTTTCCAGATTTGATTCTATAAATTATTTAGATAATACTCACTCATTTATAATCTCTAGATAATAGTTTATCATTCCGATCATTGTCACCCCTTATTTTTGTTTTATTTACTCTATTTTAGTTATAAAATGTTAAGTACTCGTGGTCGTAATGGACTTGGAGGACGACCACCAATGTGAAAAATGTAGCATTTACGAGTAGTCAACCTCCATTGTCTACGCGACGATATACCCAGACGTTCCGAGTCTAGCCAATGACATGGAGCTAGGGAGATCCAACGCATCTTTAAATATATTGAAGAAATACACGCTAACTTACAATTTGGGGGAGGACAAACAAATGTTATTTTTTAAAATGCGTCTTTTCAAATGTTGTTGAGTGGTTGAAAGAAGACCGAACAAATGGAATAAACGGCCATGCCAACTACCGAAGAGGATGGCGAAAAGTTGGATGATTTTACTAGTACTAGTGGAACTAGCAAAACCAAAAGCGGCAACCATGGCTATGATTACTAGATCGTTCAACACATCATATCATCTTCTTTTTTCAAGGTAAGTATAGTAAGCGAACTATGAGGACTTTGATTATCAAGGTAACAGATACGTAGACAGTTAGAATATACACTTGTGAGTTGTCCCACATCGTCTATATAGGGAAAATAGGTCCAACTTTTAAGTTTAGTGGGCTACTCCTCCTACCACCAATTAGTTTTGGGATGGAACTTCACTTGGGCTTCATTTGGACTTCTCTGCTTTGGTGCGCTTCGTCCGTGGGACCGCACCCGTCAACCCCCGTTTGTCATGGTATCAAAGCCGGTTCACCCAGCCTAGTTGGGCTTGGGACTTCGTGGGACCGTGCAATGATGTACCCGTCACCCAGCCCAGTTGGGCTTGGGCTTCCGAAGGACTCACAAGTGAGGGGGGATGTTAGAATATACACTTGTGAGTTGTCCCACATCGTCTATATAGGGAAAATATATCTAACTTATAAGCCTAGTGGGCTACTCCTCCTACCACCAATTGGTTTTGGGATGGAACCTCACTTGGGCTTCATTTGGGCTTCTCCGCTTTGGTGCGCTTCGTCCGTGGGACCGCACCCATCAACCCCCGCTTGTCATAGACAACTTATAAGTTAAAACTACGAAAAGTGAACAAGCGTACCAAAAATAACCCTAAACTTGCCCGTAGACACGTCTAGCCATGGAAGGTGCTTCTCAAGGGAGACAAAAGATTAGGGTTTGTTTGTTAGAGAAGTCTTTTAATGGCCATGCGAGTTGTAGAGCACGTGGTATAAATGAATGCATACAAGACATCCATAACAAGTAAATTTTTTTACTTTGGGCTTATAGATAGAAAAAGAAAGAAGGCTTATTTACATATTTACCTTAGTGATTGATAAATATTTGTAAAAATACTAACTACAAAATTTATTTGCAAATATACCTACTTGACCATAAAAAATTATATCAATGCCAGATGTGTAACAGATTTGGATAATCTCTTGACTTACGGGATTCTTCTATAAATGAAAAAAAAATTATATACGGTAAGCTAGATGTAAAATTAAGTTGAAGATAGAATCCTTAAAAACAACATTTCAAATTTGAATTAAAAAAATCAGTTTATGTTGAATATAAACTGATTTTATACATAAAAATTATGTCTCGCGATAAATTTTTTTTATCATATGCCGAAATATACATAATATAAACCATACATATACACAAAAAAAAAGACAAAAAAAATCAATATATGCTTGTCAATTTCGTTTCAACAGAAAAAATATTTTAATATACCAAACATAAACTATGATAAACATTGAAAACATAAAAAACAAACATTCATTCAAAAACTAATTTATACATAAGCTAATATACCAAACATAAACTAAGATGTACAATAATTGTACCTATCCCAGTATATGTACATATATTGATCATAAACTAATTTCAATGTACAGACTGATCTGGGGATTTCAATGTACTGACCAATTACAGAGTTCAAAAACCCTAAAAAAATTGAAACAAAATATTGATTTTTCTACAACACCTCCCGGCGGCTCCTCCTCTTCCTCTTCCGGCCCCTCCACCACCTTCCCGCTCCCCAACCGGAATGGTCTCCTACTCCCATTCTTAAAACAGAAAACTCCATTACCTTGGCATAGAAACCGGATCTCCGTTCTCCGCCGCCGATCCCTGATTTCTCCGCCGTCTTTCCCTCCGTCCCCGGTGGATTCGCGCGAAGCCAGCCGCTCATCGACCGGACTCTCCCTATACACGAGACCTTCGGTGAACCCGATTCGGCCTCCGTAACCGTCGTTTTTTTCTGTTTGGGGGAAAAGCCCCGCGTTCGTGGCCTTGCAGGTCCTCCACTTCGAATCGGCGAACGCCGCCTTCTGAGTCTACACCGCTTATGTGCATCCACACCGGCGCCGCGATTGGGGGGTCACCGGCTATGGGAGGGATCTTGGTTTTGGCCATAAAAGTGAAGGTATGGTTTACTGAAGAGAAACATGCTTTGAGGGGGTAATCGGTTTAGTCATGGGAGAGATAAAGAGTAATAATGTGTGATTTTAGGGAGTTAGTTTTGATTTTTTATTGGTAACTGTATCTAATCAATCTATATTAATTGTCTAGTATATATGCAAATAAAGTTTCATGATTTTGTAATTATGCTAAAGTTTATGTTCGAACGTATAAGTGCAAATAATTTGCTGTTAAGTCGTTCCTATATAATTTCCTCAAGAAAAAAAAGGAAATTGCTGGGGCCAACTCCAAGGCCCAATGAGAACAATAAGAACTGATTTCTTTGCTACTAGTACGGTACCCGTGTGATGCATGGGAGCATTTATTACCCATTTATTTTTTAAAATGTATTTTTATATTTAAATTGTCTCATGCCATTAAAAGTTTCATGAAAATGAAATTTATATGTTATTAAACACTTCCTTATGTACAACATTATTGATTTGATTATTTGGCACGTAAAGTACTACATAGGTGTTCGAATTTATCCAAAATTGCATATTATTAGTTATTAGTTAACAAATTTTAAAAAAAATTAAAGGATCTTATTTATTAAACAAAATTAAAGTAGAATTTTTTAGGGATTTTCACATATTACTTATTTTAAATCTAATTCTAAATTTCGATTAAGAAAAATTGAAAAGAATCATTAGTTACTCTTAGAAATGAAACCGATTTTTCTACTAATAAACCGATTTTTTTATCAAACAAATTGATCCGATTTTTTTTCAAACCAAATAAAAGAATTATCAATTTTTCCTAAAAATACAACTGAATTTTCCTAATATTGCACCGATTTTTGTACCAAACAAATTGAATTGAAAATAATTCTAATAAAAAATTGAAATAAATTGTTAATGTTTATGCAACTGTATATTTCCTAAAGAAAATGATATGAACTTAACAAAAATAAATAATAAAAAATGATATGAACTTACCGAAATCTCAGTAAAACATGGTTAAGAAAAAACATAAGAATCCAAAAAAATTGATGCATTTAAATTTTGAAAAGTTGCACACAATTTTTCCTAAATAATTGAATAAGGTAACTTTAAGTATCAATGATGAACCGCTTTTGTTACCAAAGAATGTGGACACAATTTTGAATGTACATCCCGTCCAAATATCAGTTTTATTTTAAAATAAAATTGTACGGCTTTATCCAATTTACACAATTTTTTTGAAAGAAAAAATTATTCAATAAGATTGGAAGAATTGGTTAAGAATTATACAACTATTTGCTTCCAAAATTTGTATTCAGTTTGCATGGTTTTTAAATTAGTTTGTATTTAGAATTGTTTTCATAAATAATTGACATATTTTTTGCATAAGAATCTCTAAATTTGTTACAAAAAAAAATATGATTTAAATTTTGGTAAAAAAATAAAATATGATACGAAAAAAATAAGATTTAAATTTTGCCATAAAAATCTCTAAATTTGTTACCAAAAAAAATAGGATTTAGATTTTTTACTAAATATTCACTTGTGTTTTTTTAACTTTTCATTAATAGTAAGTCAAACATTATATTTATTTGATCAAACTTTATATTAATGTATTTTTCCAACAACTTTTTTATATATATATAGATATAGATATAGATATAAATATAGATATAGATATAGATTTGGTGGCCCAATAAGCCCGAACCGGTAGAAAACCAGAGATGGTCAAAAAACAACTCATCTAAAACTAACAACTCAACCACAATCTTCCACAAGTTGTGAATGGAACCCGGAATTTATCTCGTTAACTCGGATGACTCGCCCGAGTTCACTCACTTCCGGCAGGCGTTGACTCATTCATCGGCCATCGGCCTCGACGCGGAGTGGAAGCCCAACCGCCACGCGTCCACCTTCCCCACCGTCTCGCTCCTGCAAATCGCCTGCCAGCTCGTCAGCTCCGCCGGGTCGAACCAGGGCAAGTGCCCGGTTTTTCTCGTCGATCTCCAAGCGGTTCATCTGCCGTCTGTGTACGAGCTGCTGAGAGAGGTGTTTGTGTCTCCTGATGTTGTAAAATTAGGGTTTAGGTTCAAGCAGGATTTGGTTTATTTGTCGTCTACCTTTTGTCAGCTGGGATGCGAACCTGGTTTTGATAGGGTAAGACATTTTGTTCTTGGTGTTTCGAATTATACTTACTGTGAAATTTTTGTCTGAATTTTCTAATGCAGTGAAAAATTTGATTAAATGGCTAGATTAGTTAGTTAGCTCCTAGAATCAATGATGTTTGCTACAGAAAAAATAAAAATAAAAATAGAAAAGAAATTATGGATAAGTGGTCTGACCATGGACAGTTGTAATTAGAGAAATTTGCAGGAATTTGAGCATGGTTAATGAGCATTGTTTGTTGTAACCATGCTCAAATTTAATTCCGGGAAGTGCCCTGATATGCTTGGATCAAGTTATTGATGCTTTTATTAGGATAATGGAATAATTCCAGCGTGGTTAATCGAGCATTGTTTTTAACCATGCTTGAGTTTTATTCAGGTAAGTGTCCTAATATGGCTGGATCAAGTTATTCATGTTTTTATTTGGATAATAGAATAAGCAATTGTGGTTTTGCTCAATATCAAATTTTTTATACCTCATAGGCATGTGAGAATTTTAGATGATTTATGTGACGTTATGAGGTATGAGCTGCATGGACTTGGTTTCGGGATGAATTTGTATCATATTTCAGCTGTGTGCAGTTTATGATTTTGAAAAGAGTTCACTAGTGAAGTGGATTATAGTCTTGTGTATATTTGCAGTTATTTTCGTTGAAATTAATCAAATAATTGGTGTTGTCAAGGTTGAACCTTTTATTGATATTACTGCCATATACAACTATCTGCAACCAAAACAACCCGCACGAAGAATACCAAAACAGATCAAAAGCTTAGCGACAATCTGCCAAGAAGTTTTAGGAATTTCCCTCTCTAAGGTTTGTACTTCGAATTCCATTACCTCACATTGTGAAAAATGATGTGTAGTTCTAAATTTGGATTGTATTTGTTTTTTTCAAAATGCGTTTTGACTAAGTGTGCGCATTACATTTGTGATAAGGAACTTCAATGTAGTGACTGGTCACAACGCCCTCTATCAGAAAAGCAGAAAGCATATGCTGCCGAAGATGCTCGTTGTTTGCTCGATATATTTAACGTGTTCCATGCAAAGGTTGTTAGAGAAGGTTGAAACTTCTTTATTTCAAATAAAAAGTATAGAATAGTGTTTCAGTTTGTTGTGAAAACTAAAAACAAATAATTTAAAGAATTATAATTGTTACATTTTCATCCTTTTATGGTGCTTTTGTTGATCTTCTTGGATGCGAAGTGCAGGAAATTCTTATCTGAATCAGAATAAACTCGAGCCATCTGGTCCCGATCCTGGATTAAAACATATTTTTGATACATCAAATGGTTGTAACTTGGTAACACGGACCAAATTTTGCGAAGCTTCAAGCATGATCTGTGTATCTCTGCCCGAGAGTTCAGATTCCACCAAAATTACCGCACAATTAGATGGTAACCTTTCGTGGATTGTTAGGAAGCACGGTGACAAAATCTTGTTGAAGGATGCGGATAGAAAGCCCAAAAATTCAAAAAAGAAAGCTAAAAAGCTTCATCCCGGTTTAGAGCATAAACAAAAGGTACTTGACAATTTAGAAGATTGGCAAGGACCCGCTCCATGGGATCCGTCTATAGGAGGTGATGGATGCCCCAAGTTTTTATGTGATGTGATGGTATGCCTAAATTTCATCCACTGTTTAGTTTAATGCATGTTATATTATTAAGTGAGATGAATGAATCATCTCTACTGATAAGTGAGTTGAATTTTGTAAATATTGCAGGTTGAGGGTTTGGCGAAACATTTACGTTGTGTCGGGATAGATGCTGCAGTTCCATATTCAAAGAAGCCCGAAACTAGGTATGACTGCCCATAATAGCTTCAATAAGCGCATAGTATCTGTTGTTGT
>BKCP01007626.1:1582226-1595359 GCA_008636005.1 Striga asiatica | reverse complement strand
AAGGAAGAGAGCGTAGACCCGCAAGTCAAAAGTAAAAGGCGCTGTGAGTTCCCGAAATTTTTCTCATCCTCCAATTTGCCCTAAGTGGTGTTTTTTCTTATATTTTAATAGCCCATTACATTAATTTTATACAACCCTATATAACGTATTGGGCCTTAGACATATACATATATGTTATAGAGCCCTATGGTAATTTATTGGGCCTTTACCGTATACATAGATGTCATATAACTGCATCTTGGTGCCCCTTCCTTCAATTCGGCCCTGGGCCGTCGCCCAAGTCGTCCTGGGCCTGGGCCGGGTCTGGGGCTTGACACGATAAGGCTCGACAAAATAATTTATATATATATTTCTGTAGTTCAACTCGTTAAAACTGATCAACTCCTTTTAAACTCGAATTTTTAACTCGTTAATATTAACGAGTCGAGTTTGAGTTTGATTTTTGACTCGTTTACTTAACGATCGAGTCGGACTCGGTACGTCAAGTGCTCGAGCTTAGCACTCGGTTCGGCTCATCTAAAGCCCTAATTATGTAGAAGTTTCTATTATTCCTAGCATAATTCTTGTAAATTTGTGATTGACTGACAAATGACCATAAGTAATAGAAATAAACAAATAAAATAAAGCACAAGTGGACAAAATAGATGTATTCCTTCAAATTTTCTCCCCCACTTGGAGTGGGCGGGGGTCACATAATAAAGCAAGCCAACACAAACAACCGCCAAACACAAGTAGCTTTCTTGCTTTTAAGACCAAACTCCTCGAAAGTAACCTATTTTCCCTTCTCTCTTTCTCTCTCAAGAACACACACAACCCCTTTGCCTTTTCTCTCTCTTCATTTATCTCTCTCTCCACATTATTTTCTGCAATGGATACTGCTCAGTGGCCACAGGTAAAGTAGTAAAGCTAAAAAACATATAGCTTTTGTCTAATCTCCTTCTCCACATAATATCATGAGAAAACCTTTCTCTTTCTCTTTCTTTCTTTCTTTTTATTTTTTCTAGGGCTAATTTATCTGTCTTTGATGTTCTTTTTGCTTTGGGTTTGTGGAAGAGAAAAAAAAAAATGAAAAAAGAAGATGAAAACTCTTTGGCCCCTTTTGCTTTGCTTTAATTTATCTTGATGACCATTGATCTAAAGGTGATGTAGCTTTTATATGAGATGATCTAATCAAAATCCCACTTTTGGTAACTTTTTTCTTGCATGCTTTCATCTCAATGTTTTCATCTCTTATTTTCTTCATCTCTCTTTCACATTGAATCAACAAACGGGAAAGCTTTGATCCTAATTGGATTTTTCACAGTTATCTAGTTTTTGTTTTTTACTCCTAATTCAAACGGTGAAAAAGCTCCCTGAAAATTGAAATCTACTCAACAAAACAAAATTCTTTATTTATTTATTTTTATTATTAGTTCTTGTGCTCTTGCTTGCTACTACTTGCACTTTTAGCTCTTAAAATTTCTTGTTTAAACTTAATCACACTTTCACTTTTTTTTTTTCTCAATCAATTTTTCCCCTTNTTCCTTTGTGCACTTATTTGCTACTTCTTGCACCCTTCTTTACAATTTCTTGTGCAAAACTAATCTCATTTTCACAATTCTTTCACTCAATCATTTTCTCCCCTTAATTTTATAAATTTTTTTAATTTTTTTCTTAGGGTATTGGAGATATCACAAAACAAGCTGAAAAAAAACCAAGGCCCCAAAAGGATCAAGCTATCAACTGCCCAAGATGCAGCTCAACGAACACCAAATTCTGTTATTACAACAATTACAGCCTCTCACAACCCAGATATTTCTGCAAGACCTGCAGAAGGTACTGGACTCAAGGCGGCTCCCTGAGAAATGTTCCAGTGGGTGGCGGCTCACGGAAGAACAAAAGACCCTCATCATCTTCTTCTTCTTCTTACGCTTCGCCATCATCCTTACTGCCCTCAGCCAAGAAAGGACCTTCATCAACTGGGCCGGAAAATCTGGGCCCAAATAACTTCTCGGTTCAAAACCCTAGTTTGGTCCACGAGGGACATGATTTGAATCTGGCGTACAATCCAGCTGGATATAGTATGGGCTTCTCGGATTTTGCTACCGCTTTTGATCCTCAAAACCCTAGCTATCAGCTGCCGGTCATGGAGCTTCTGAAGGCAGGGAGTTTTGTGGGCCCGAACCCGGTTTACGACCCGTCGGGCGGGTTTAATGGGTTTAGGCAGAATCTAGGGTTTTCGGGTGATGGGCTTGGGATTAATGGGCTTGGTGGGCCTGGTGGCTATCATCATGCAGATAATGGGTCGTCGAGGAATTTCATTTTTCCTTTTGGGGATCATTTGAAGCAAGGTGTTGTTAATGGGGATGGGGGATTTGATGAGCATGGCAAAGGTGAAACAGATGGTTTTTATGGGGTGAAAAGGGTATAGTGAATAAATAAATTACTAGTATATAATTAATTAATCAATTAANGTTTTTCATGGGCATGGTATGATCATAATTCATAACTAACAGAATACATATGTTTGCACATGATGTTTTTTAATTCCTCTTTATGTTTTTGGCTGATTTTTTTTCCCTTTTCATAGCTTGCTTCTTTGGTTTGTTGTTGTTGTGCTGGTTTGGAGGATCTTGGCTTGTCAAAAAAAATGAAATTGAACTTCTGCTTCTTTTAGTCAGGAATAGTTGTGAAGGCTAATTTAATAAATCTTCCATTATTTGGTAATTAATTAGCATTTTAGGGTTAATAGTTAGATGTTTGAAGTGAACTTGATCCGTCAAAATTTTAATTGAATTATTTTTGTAATTGAGTTATTTAGTAAGTAATGATAAAATATCTTTTCAAATCTAAAAATATAATTTCAAATAAGTATAATAATATAAGAAATTTTTAGATATAAAATTGGTTTTTTTTGTGTTATTAAAAAAAAACTAATTATTTACATGAATGGCTCTAGCTTTCTTCAAGGGTCACAATAATGATCAAACAATAGAATCACGAGTTAAGTACTCCAAGAAAGATTTTGTTGTACTTGTTCTTATTTCATTTTCAATTTTTGCTAAATAATATAATACTAATACATTTTGTAGTGCCTCCAATGTGGAGTTTAATAGTGCTAAATGATTTAGTGGGATTGATGATTCATAAAACCAAGATACACATAGTTTTATGCATTAGTTTATTCTTTTGTTCCTAAAGTAAGCTGCAGTATTGGCTGGATCAATCCTTAATGACTAATCTCCCACTTCAATGTTATTAGTATTGTTAACTTGTTATTCTCTTTTGCTTTGTCAAATTTGTTTATTTATTTTTATTGGCTGACAAGAATGAAGACTGTCAGGTATTAAGATTCTCCCCAACTGTTAAAGCATAGAGAGTAAATTAAAGTAGGATTTGCAATCAGATTTTCAGAAATATATGTAGAATTTATAGATACAAATAACAAAGTATTGTTCCATGAGTCATGTATCCAACTTTACAGCGCATGGGAAGCACTATTGCACAATATATCCACTTGTTACCAAGTTAAGTAAATCATCATTTTTTTTTTAACAAAAATATAATTGGAGAAAATAAAAATCTTTATTAATAATCCGGCCCATAGTTAGTACCAGTTGAATATATATAGTTTTAATTTTTAACAATTAATAGTACAAATATTGATATTGCTATTAGTCATCCTAAAGTTGAACGATTTTATAGTTTAAATTGCACCTCCTCTTGTATGTAGGTATAATTCACTTTGTTAAGAAGACAAAATTTTCAAAAAACAAACAAACAAGACAACAAAACTTGAAATCAAACAAAAAAGATTTTGATTAAAATTATGGTTCCCAAATCCACCCATAAAGACAAAATCACCTGGTGATAGAAAAATTTCCCATGTCTAAATTGACTTAACTATGTGATGTCATTATTATTTGTCACATGTAACAAGTCCATTATTTAATCAAGAATATTTTGGATTGGTCTACTTCATGACTTTAGGTGTGAAGTGCCATGACTTGTTAAGGTGTGAATAGAGTCACAATGCTTCATTCAAATGTATGTGAAAATTATGTAAAATTTGATAATCATTTTTATCAATATTTACTGCATGTGACAATTGTGTTGTAGTCAACAAGCACATGATTATAATTTGAAGGGTTGCTAATTTTTGTCAAGATTTTGAAATTCAATGTGATGACTATTAATTAGTATCATAATTTCTTTTTTCTCCCACATGTTACTTTTATTATAAAAAATCACCCTCAAGCTACTATCTCTTGTGCACATTGTTCATTATATTTATTAATTACATTTAGGATGTTAATGAATTGAACGTTGTTGAACAAACAAACGCTCATTCGTGTTCAACATAAACTCGTTTTATAATCAAGCGAACACAAGTTTGTTCGCAAACGTTTAATAATATTTGCGAAAATCATAATATGATTTTATTTTATTTTTATTTATATATATGATATTTTTAGTAAAAATATAAAATATTAAAATAATTCTATTCTTTGTTTTAAAGTTCGAACAAATAACTTCGAGTTAATCAAATAAGTATAAAAAAACGAACTGAAATATTGACGAATAATTATACAAACGAGCTTGAACACGATATCTTTGCTCCAAACTGTCGAACGAATACATCTGGACATAATCAAACACAAGTCCGAAATGCTAAGCTCATGTGGTTCGATTGGATTACAAATACTAATCACATTAATTTATCATTATACTCAAATGATATTTCATAGAGAAAATTAAATAGAAAAATTGAAGGGATACATATTCATTAGCACACAAGCTAAGGGAATTTTAATATTGACCCGACAACATGTGAAGACGTAGCAAACCTAAGTTGACTCACGTTCCTCCATGAATGATAGTACTGTTCTGGGAAGGAAGGAATGTGTGGGCCCCACAGACATTCTCTTATCCGGCAAGCGTGCTCTTTTCATGGGTCCCACAGCCCATCAAATGCTGGGCCCCACCACCGGCCACCATTATTCCGCTTCGCATTATATTTCCACTTTTACACAAATGGTTTGCTCTATTTTTATTTATTTCGTTTTACTTATTTTGGTGTTTATTTATTGAGCTGACGGTGTAAGAACTAAGAAATATAGCTGCTCACACGCACTGATGGTGTGGGGACCATCAAAGAATGTAATGGTATTTTAGACATATTTAGTTAAACATAAAGTTTTTACTTAACTGTCTAATTGTTATGTTATATTTTATAAAAAAATACATATTTATATTATTAAATGTTATACTTCTGGTTATATATTTTTTTTAAAATAACATTTTTGAACTTTTAACTTAGCTCAGTTCATTAAGATTTGAGTTTGTCCAGCTAATATTGATAAAAGAATTGAGCTCGAGCTTGCTTACCAGCTCTATTTGATAAAAGTTTGAAATTAAGTATCAAAAATTAATTATATAAAAAGTAGAAGAATTAAAATAATTCAAATAACATGATTACATAAATGATTTCAAATTAATAATTTTTCTCTCCCCGTCAAATAACATATTTTTGGAGAAGAGAAATGAGTGAGGTGAGGAATTGTGGCGGGTTAAAATTTCTCAAACCTCTAATAGACTTGTGATTGTGTTATCTATTCATTTATCGAGTTAAACGTGATGAGTGTGCATATTGGATAATTTAACGGCACAAATGAGATCAAAACAGGTTCAACTATTGTAAACTTCTGTACAACAAAAACAAAATGCTCATAATTTATGTAAATTGTGATGACAAAAGCCCTGTTTTAAAACAATTTAACAGCACAAATGAGATAGAGCGGGTTCAGCTATTGTAAATTTCTNAAAAATGCTCATAATTTATGTAAATGGTGATGTCAAAAGCCCTGTTTCATAATAATTTTACAGCACAAATGAGATCAAAAACAGGTTCAACTATTGTAAACTTAAGTACAACCAAAACAAAATGCTCATAACTTACATAAATGGTGGTGTCAAAAGCTCTATTTTATAATGACTTCAGTAAAGATCAATCGAATCAAGCAACTTCCGGGCTTGAAAATGCAAAGTCGTAAGTCTTTGCTCGTGATTTAGGGTTGATCCCAGTTGAGTTGCTACCCATGTTAAGGAAGCAGATTTTTCACCCAGCAATCTCCTCACATCTTCGTGTATTGTCATCATTGAAGGTTTTTCCCTTACATTTGCATGTCCAAATAGAAGTAACAGAAATTCACCACATTTCAACCTGATTGAATTTGGAATATATTGAGGCGAGTGTTTTCAATGATTAAATTTAGTACAAAGTTTTTTGATACATGAAACCTTAGATTTTCCTCTGTTTGTTTATCTCTAATTAGATGAGCAACTTCTTCAATGCCATTGCATATCTCGAAATCCTGGCACAAAATTAAGTTTCAGACATCAACTTGATCGAGCAACTATATCAAATAATCTCGCGTGTAGAAATACAAAAAGTATCCCATGCACCTAATGAAAAGAGAAACGGATCTTGATCTCAGTATGTTTTTTTCAATAATATGAGAAGGACAATCAAACATCAACAATGAGAATGAATAAAAATCAAACAACATTTATAGATGTGAGAACAAGTCAGCATTGAATATAGAACTAACCCAACATAGTTTGCTCAAACAAGTTTTCTCGTGTGCTGTTCTTACTGCTGATATTTAGTTTAAGAAACTCTTTCAGTAATTTGCTATAACATGCTAAAACCTACCATTTGATTGGAGCATGAATCCAGCATAGTTGCAATTAAAGCATCAAGGCATGCACCTTGCTCGAGTACTCCACGGGTTGCCAAAATATCCATCAACACCTGCCATATGCAAATGCAAAATCTCACACTGGCAATAGCATCCAGAACTTGTAACAACCAAATCGTATCATTAAAACTCATCACAGAACTAAAAAAATGCAATCCAAAAAAAGTTTTTCAAATGGTCATAGCATCAATGAACCAGTACTAATAATTCCTGACAAAGAATCCCCAACCTTTTCACTTCAATTAATTCCCACGTTAATCGAGAGAAAAAAGAAGCAAAAAATGAGTTTTGGGTTCACATACGGTAACTGCATTGTGCTGACGAGCCAAGTTTGTGCTATCCCGATGAAGAAGACAGCACCCTTCAAGAACTCGTAGAGCAAGAGACACCTCAGCATCAGTGGCAGGACTAGCTGTCTTCATAGGTTCCACGGTAAATATGTGGTTCAGATCAGTCGCAAGCAGTTCTTCTGCCTCTTTAAGGGAGTGTTGAAACAGAACAGGCACAACTGTTATACAAGAAGAGCAAATCGTATTCCAAATTAAACAAAATGATAAAAATCTATAGATCTTTTAATTTACAAGTCCAAGTCCCCATACATATTTGGATGATAATAGAAGTTGGAGGATTTCAAATTCAACCAAGATAGATTTTAGTCATTATTTTGAAGTATTTTAAATGACTCCTTAAACCTAGTCATTTGAACTCCACTTTTATCCGCGAGTATGACTCTTCCTTTAGATTCACCACCACCACGAGTCAATACCGTCGATGATGCGAGCTGGACAATGGATTTATAATCCTTTCCACAAATCCATTCAACGAGTTTGATAGTAGAAAATTTGTATTTCAGAAAATTCGAAATCAAGGGATTTCAAATCCATCCATCCAAACATAGCCTAAGAGTTTCCGAAGCTCAATTACTCAAACAGATATAGTTCAGCAGACAAAAGGAGCTCTGCTCAGGTGAATGAGTGCAACAAATTATTGTCGATATCAAATATCCCACTAAGTGAGTTGCACTTGCGTTCGATTTGAGCCTTGTTGTTTAGTTTCCAAAGAAAAAAACCACATCTTAGAGAGGGAGTTCCTCCATGACGAATTTAAACTAAGCCGAACCAGGTTACTAATACCAAACACATATACTTCAACAGACAAAAAAAGCTTTGTGCGAACGAATGAGTGTAACAAATTACTGTTGATATCAAAATCCCACTAAGTGAATTGCACTTGCATTCGGTTTGAACCTTGGTGTTTAGTTTCAGTTTTCCAAAGAAACAAAATACACCTTAGAGAGGAAGTTAACTAAACTCCAACAAGATTACCGATATCAAACACATATAGTTCAACACACAGAAGAAGCTTCACACTATCAAATGAGTGTAACAAATTATTGTTGATATCAAAATCCCTCTAAGTGAGCTGCATTGACATCAAAATACTTCAACAGACAAAAACAGCTTTGTGCGAACAAATGAGTGTAACAAATTACTGTTGATATCAAAATCCCACTAAGTGAATTGCACTTGCATTCGGTTTGAACCTTGGTGTTTAGTTTCAGTTTTCCAAAGAAACAAAATACACCTTAGAGAGGAAGTTAACTAAACTCCAACAAGATTACCGATATCAAACACATATAGTTCAACACACAGAAGAAGCTTCACACTATCAAATGAGTGTAACAAATTATTGTTGATATCAAAGTCCCTCTAAGTGAGCTGCATTTTGCATTGACATCAAAATACCAGCTAAAGATTTTATTACACAGCATAAAAAGCTTTCAATTGTATAGCCATTTTTACATACAATGATTGCTAAACAATCAATAATCACTCTCCAGCTTTCAATATAATCTAAAAAATTAATAATTAACAAAATTGAACAAACATCCCACCGGCAAATTTCCATAACTAAAGAGGAAAAAAGCCGAAAATTTCCGAATCATACCTACCTTGGAGCTTGGGAATTGATTGAGAGTGGCAAAAGAGATCAATCGTATCTTCCGATTGGGCAACGGACTGGAGGAACTTGAGAAGACTACGAAGCCCGCGAATACGTAGGAATGAGAACTCGGCTCGGGCCTCGCGGAGCCCGGCCCGGATCGCGAGGGTCAACTCGCGATACAATCTCTGCCTGTCGAGCGATTTGATCGGCTCAAAAACCGGCGACGGCGTATCGGCTTCCGGTGAGGAGTCGCTCCAGAGCGCCTTTTTCAGGTACATTTCGGATTTCTTTTAATTTTGGGTTTTCTTTCTTTGTCACACGCTTTTATCTAAATTATCAAGGTTGGGTTAGCAATCATAATTGTTGAATGAAATGAGTCAACCGGGAGTTTAACTCGTTAAAGCTAAAACTTTGATCAACTTGTTTAAAACTCATCTTGTTGCCGAGCTGAGCTATTTTGTGAAGACTCGTTAGTTTTAGCTTGATTTGTTAAAATTAGAATTCAATTTGTTAATATTGATAAATAAATTATACTCCGAGCTTATCTATCGGATCGGCTCAATTTTAAATATTATAATCCCGAACTCGACTCGTTTACAACTTTATATATGATTAGTATAGGATATACCATGACCTTGTTTAATAATTAAGGTTTTAAGTTATAACAAGATGTTGAACTTCCATCAAATTCTTAAATATATAGTAAACATTTAAAATAGTTTAATTTATGTTGGATACACCAAAAATAAATGAAAATATGCATATTATTGTTTGTATAGTCTAACTTGGTAGATTATAATATGCAGATTATAATCATGCACGAGTGGCCGCAGTTTTCGGGTTTGAGGTTCCGATTTGCAGCTTTGTTGCATTTGTATGCTATTGGAAGTGGCTCGTATACGGTCTCGGGTGGCCGGGCGTTGAGTCTGTTAGGTGTAGTTTTAGTTTATTTGTATATTGAGTGTGCGCTTTTATTTGTTTTTCGTGTGTAATTCAATTTGATTCGTTTTATCTCATATGGAGTTTTTTCTTCTTTATGGAGTTTCGTTTTGTTTTTGCGGTTGCCTCTTTGTTGGAGTTGTACATCTTAGATTCATCTGAAATTTCAAGAGGGTAAGTCCAGTTATTTGGTTTCTTGATGTCAGTTGGCATCGCCTTTGTACTCTTTTCCAATTTTCTATTTATATTAGTGTTTGTTGGGGAAAAAAAAATATCATTACCTAGTTAACAATGAATGACATCAATTACTAAAAAATAAAAGAAGAGTTTTTGTTGTTGTAATGTTTGAATAGTGAGATATTTTTTATATGATATTTACTTATCATATTAGATTGATATTGTGTTTGCCTTGCGAAATTTTGTGATTGCTTATATATTGCCTTTAATCTGCAACTATTGCTCAATATTGTTTGTTTTACTACGCATGTTTTTTATTATTAATATGATATCCACCAAAAGATTTTTTTCTATATCTTTGTATAAAAATAATAAATAATTTTTAAATAAGTATTCAAAAAATTAAACTTAAAATTAATATATTTATTATTTTATTACTTTTTCTACATATGTACATAATTTATCCTTGACCAACATCAACCCCACTCAGACATATTTATGTAAGAAAAACAAAGTCTGAAAAGCAACTCATTCATATAGGCCAACCGAACAACTCATTCATATAGTCTGATCTTCCTGTAAGAAATTTATTTTTCTGTCATTTACCACCAACCACCTCCTCCAAATTTATTTAACAACACAAAGATGGAAAACAAAATTACTCGCCCTGCATATTTAACAACACAAAGATGGAAAACAAAATCACAGAGATTCGGGAATTCTGCTTTTGCTGCCATCACCACCATTTTTTATCTTCTTCCCCTTTCTCCTTTTGCTGCCATTCCCAGTTAACAACCCAAAGATGGAAAACAAAATTACTCGGCCTGCAGATAGAAGATATCACACAGATTCGGGAATTCATGATTCGTCAACACTTTCCCGCCAACAAATGCGAAGAAGCAATGCTAGCTGCAGGTATATGTGTATAAATATGTGTATTGGCTTTGTTGTTTTTATTAAACAGTCTCAATTTGTTTTGTACTCTTCCATCTTCCATATTCCGATATGAATCCCGATATGAATCCCGTTAATCCCGTCGTCAATGTTATTACCCGAGTTGTGAACCATTTTGACACAGAGGCTTATGATGGGCTCATACAGGAGTGCATCTAAGTTGCCAGCGATTCACAGCATTTGGGGATGAGTGTACTCCGGCGAGATCCTGCCAACCCACAAGATGTAAGTAACTATTTCGTAGTTAAATTAGTTAGACACGTTAGGAACTCGACCCATGAAATTTATGTTGTCCTGCGGAAGTCCGATTTATACCAACTCGGATTTCGGGGAAGAGTAGATCTGTGGGTCTTTCGAGACGATATTTTTGCTGAACCTTTAATGCGTTCAATTTTTCCTCGCAATCGTGGTAACGAAATCCCATGCAACCTCATCTCTTTCGATCCCTCTTACGTCAACCTCCAACAATTTTCGGGAATTAATCGGTCTAATATTAAATTAGGAGTTGAGGGTACAGCTGCTGCTGTTTCTTCCTTGTTCCTTCTCGAACGTTTGCAGAAGGCCCGAAATAAAATTATTTCCAAAGCGTTTTTAGTTCTCATCCCGTTTATCTCCGAGGCTGCTCGGATAAAAAAATTGAACGAAAAATTGGGAAGAATTGCTCAGCCTGAGTACGGGGTCTATAGAAGTTGCACCCAAACCGGATATGACAAGAGTTGTCAAAACAATTGGGGTGCCATGTCGGATAGGGCAAACAGCTGCAGCAATTTAACGGACCCGTTTTCACCTGTGGTCCAATTGAATGGAGATCCAATTACAGACGGTCATCTCATTGTGGACACAGCAGGAAAAGTAAAGGAGATTCTCCAAACCCTCAAGGCCCCAAGACATGGTAATTATTTCATTGATTTAAACACGTACGTTATATTTAATTATCTCTTATCATCTGCAATTAATGAATCTAGCTCTAATTTTTGTCTTTCATGTTATTACTAGGAGGAGGAGGAGGAGGTCCAGGTAGAAGAAGGTGATCGAATCGGATGAGGATGGATAGATGGATGGATGAGGGTGGAGAGAAGAGAAGAAGACGGTAGTAGTGATTAGTATTATTTAGTGGAAAGAGCTGCCTTTATTGTAGTAATTATGTCCTTTGAATGTTATTGAATTCCTACTACGTATTTAGTCTTTTAGTAAATTTTTATTTCGTTAATTGTTATTTTTAATTATAAAATGGATTGGTATTTCTCTTATTTAATTGGTGCATACCCGAACAAGATTCAAGAGCCAAAAACGAATGTTATGGGTTTTGTTTCATTACTTTGTTAAAAATATAAACTGTTAATATTTGACAATAACTGTACAGATGAACACCCACTTTTATTTCATCTTATGGTATTAGCATCAGTACCATTCTACAAAACTAAAAACATTACGAAATCATTAAATAGGAAAAATGGAGAAGTCCGAGTGACACATATCCTTTTATTCATCTCTGTGGCCACAAATTTAAACTTTTGGTCAAAGAATGTGGCCAGTACGTTCGATTATAAGATGGCACGTATCCTTACGATTAAGTCAAGGATTGAAAAAGTGAGAAACAGTAGCTTGTAAATTTTTAGAGCACATACAATTTCATATTTGAGACACATCATAACCCAATTTATTTATTTATTATTACTTATTTTTTTGTATGTGTGTACACACAATTTGTATTGTAAATAGAAATGCAGAGACCTTTTTTTTTTGGATTAGTTTTTAAATTGCTAAGTAAATTTTTAAATTTTATGGAATTAACTAACATCATGGATTCCTTAATAGACTACTTCGTATATGGAATTCAAGTCACTTGGACGTCATTTCGTGTGTTACAAATGCTACAGAACATATATACATACTGTATAAATACATAATATAAAAATGATGTCGAAGTTTTCTAAAAGTCAATTGACAAAACATATACATTATATACACAATTGTAGTTGGATATTCTCGATGATGTCGTCGAATATTCTCGCCAGAAGGATATTCGCCACGCGTACCCACGGCGATTTTCGAGGTGTTTAGAGTCGTCGTCGGTTGGACATTTTCTCAAATTGGGGATCTCGGCCAGTTTGCAGATTGCGTCATAGTCGATGCTCGATTTTCCTGCGAGCCGAGGCCGAGGGTGTAGGAGCACGATTGCATCTGACTTTTAATTGAGTATTAGATTTTATTTACGGTATCGGAGAGGCGGAGGAGGCTACCCTCGCTGATGTGGCTTACCACCACCGTGTCGTCGGCGAGCTTCCACACCTCCGCCAAGCTGTTCTTCGATGTTTTATGCAGTCGGTTTTATAGTCTGAATTTTTTATTTTTTTTTCTTTTTGTGTGTATGTGTTT
>BKCP01007626.1:1549933-1582169 GCA_008636005.1 Striga asiatica | reverse complement strand
AAAAAAAAAAAAAATCAAACATCATTCAATTGTAGCTAATATTTGATTATCCTAAACATGATTTATTCCAGAAAGTATCTAGAAAAACAAGTACATAATCATCCTGAACTTGATTTATTCCAAAAAGTAACTAAATAAACAAGTACATAAACATAATATTACGTCCTGGTGAAGAATCAACTTGAAGTCCTAATCTCAATAGAGAGGATCGACAAATGCTAATAAAAGAATAGGCAATCGGGCTTCTTACTATTATAAAACAAATGCACTAGAAACACAGAAGCACCAAAAGCAGAGCACTCTAGAATTTAATAGAAAGCAAAATCACAACAAATATAAGCACAGCTTTGATGATTGTGAGGTTATAAACAAAATAATTTATCATCTAACCAGCCGTAAGTTTTCAAACATCCCAAAAATCAAACCGTCATGGTCATTTACATAACCACCAGCAATCAGTATCCAACTATCCATCATACGTCAACTTCTCAAACACCATACAATGAGTGGCCATTTACAAAACATGCGGTCACTATCCATCTTATCAGTTAAATACCAAACAACAATTCATCCAAACTTCAACAAAAAGCCTCCACACCCTCAGCATAAACCCAATCTTCCTCTTTGGCCATCAAAGCTTGCAACTAAATTGTCCGTTGCCTTTTAGGGGCCGATTGTTGAAAAGGAGTAAAGATTTGGGTATACTTTTGCTCCCATTGGTTCTTGAATGCATCAACCTAATCATCGAGTACGCCATTTGATATATATATAAATATGTATTATAAAGAAACATAATACTCAGATAGATAATAATATGATACAATTGATTACCAACATCTTAATTTGACGCACCTTGTGGAGCAGTGAGTCCAGGGTCTCATTCAACCCATTCAAATGGTGCCCTTTGCTCTCGCTGGCTGGGGAAAGACACTGGTGAAAATATTTATACAAGTTAAATCTAATTAAATGCCTCCTAACAAGATATTTAGTTTAGATATCTAACACGCATACACATACCCCGTGATGTTGCTGCCAAAAAACATTCCGTTCTCTAACTACAGCACGGCAAGTCTTATCTATCAAACTCAACACTTCTCCCACCATCACTCTCGTTAGTGGAGCCGTGACAGCTATAGGAATCAACTCTGTCGCATGCTCCAGCAATGCCTCAACTGGCAACTGCTCCGCCAACTGCATAATATTGATATTACACATATTTTTTTTGGAATGCAAATCATGCGTTACGTTTTATTTTCTACCCTCTGGCGGCCACAACAAGTTGAGAAAACAAACCAAGTCTGTGAAATGAAATGTTACAGATCTTTTCAAATCACTCACCAAGTGGGAACAGTAGTTCATCATTTCAGATAGTCAAATTGCAAACTCACACCAATGCATCATGCATTACATGTGAAATCATTCTTGACGAAGAAAATCAAAAGTAAGAACAAGCCGCAAGGCCCGCACAACAATTACCTAACATCGACAATGATAACAAGCTTGCACCAGGCAACATTTTAGATCGGGATGGTCAAGTTAAAGAATACAATTTAGCCATGTAATTGTGCAATGGCGATAAGGGGATACTCAACAGTCGAAGAGGAGATCGCAACAACATACGAAGTTAAGGGAAAGTTGTGTTCTACTCAAAAAGACAAAAAGCAATTGATAATATAAATAAATAAAAAAACATTTGTATATAAGGGTCAGTCTTCATTTCCTCTGTTTCGAGAAGCTTTGCATGAAAGAAGAAATATACAGAAATTCCCAAATTTTGTTGCATAAAGAAAATCCTTTAACTGCTCAGTCACCGATAGCTTATGTCGGCAATATAGAAATCGATTTTCAAGGCAAGCTTACCTAATTATAGTATAGTATTAGTTGGTGCTTGAAATGATCGATTTATCTTCCTTCACCAGACAATATTAAGGATCGGTTCCTAGCCAATAGAATCATGTTTTTCGGTTCCCCAATTTCAACAAAGCAAACGGGAAAATCAAGAAAGAGAGAGGGAGAGAGATCGTATTTCACCTTAATTTGTTCCTCAATGTACTCCTTGGAGATGAGAAGGTCTAGCACTTCCCCATGTTCTTGGGCAGCTTTCTTTTTCGTCTCATGTTCTTCTTCAAGCTTAGCAATACTGTCCAAGATGCGATAACCCTTATCCTTCACCATGCTCAGCTCATATTGGAAAAACTGTCCAACAAATCCAGCCAAGGGCAAGTTAAAATTAATTTAAACCGTATGCGCACTATAAGGAATCCAAACTAACGAAAATTAATGTACGTGAATTTACATATCTTACCAAATTTGGCATTTTATCAGAAATCGGGCGAAGTAAGTATCTATCATCAGGTTCATATACTTCGTCATCGTCTAGCAAGCAATGGTCTACCAGCTTTTGCTGTAATTGGACAGCAATATCTCCAAATTTATTATCTGAATGGAGGGTAAATGGAACCCCCAACTTCTGAAACAATTTCAAATTCGAGAAAAACTGTTAATTTTTTAACAAGAAATCGAGGAACCGGGCAGCTCAATCATTAACATGTAGTGGCATCAATTGCTACCTCGCATACTTCCTTGAGGTGTCTGTGGAGCATATCCAGCAGAATTCTCGACCATTTTGCCGTGTCAGAAAGTGATACACAGTATGTAACCTCTCTGTCGAACTTATCATCAAAATCCTATTGGGAAATCCACAAAAAATAATTAACAAACAGAAGAAAATATGAAATTAACAATGGTTGAAGCTCGCTAATTCGTAATCTACTTACCGTGACAAGATCTTTCTTGGACTTAATCTCGGGCTCAAAATCTGTGAGCTGTTTGATTTTAGGATGACACTCCTTGCAAGAACAAGCTTCACTGAAATCGGGAGCTNAAGAGAAACAAAAAAAAAAAACAAAAAAAAAAGAGCGAATTAGGGATTTGAACCGAACAGAATTTTCTTCGAAGAACATACAAAGCTTAATTAAAAACTAGTACTTAATAACCTCACGTGCATTAGGATCGAAATTGAAATCATTAAAATACATAGGAACATTGTTGAATCATGAAAAGTTCGGTAACAATCATATATTATTAAAAACCTCATTGTACACAACATTATGAGTTTGATTATTTGGTAACTCCTCATTATCACAAGCTAATATTTTCAAAAGAGACAAATCCTAAAAATCAAACTAATATTTTTGGTGAACAAACTAATATTTTAGGATTGGTGAACAAACTAATATTTTAGGATTTTTAGGATTTGTCTCTTTTTGGTGAACAAACTAATATTTTAGGATTGGTTATATGAATAAGGCTACCTGTTTTTGGCGTTCTTTTCATTCATTTTCATTCAAACAATCTGATGACTTGTACAATGAAATCCGAATCTTAAGCCGAAATATTTAAAAAAAGAGTTTTTAAAAATTGAAAAGTCAAGGCAATCAGTTCAGATTAATTAAAGGTCAAATAATATCCGCTCCTTGAAATAAAGACGTGTGCTATCATTAACCAAATATCCGGTTATTGATATAGAGTGATTACCAAAAAATAGAACGCGATAAGGACGCTTCATGGAAATATCAATGAGATAAGGTCATAACAGATTGCTATACATTTCAATGATAACAGCTCAGATGGAATGATTTATGATAATTATGTTGTAATTAATGAATTAATTAGATGTGAGAAAATGATATAATTAATGAAAAGTGTGAAAAGGACATAATTAATGAGAAGTGTGAAAAGGACATAATTAATGAGAAGTGTGAAAAGGACAAAAACTTACCAGTTTTAGAAAATACTTAATGCAAATCCGACATTGACCATAATTTGACCTACTATTTTGGATAAATGTTAATTCTTATTATATAAGTATATATTTAGAATACGGACTATAATGGATAAATCATCGTACCTTAATGGATAAGGCAAAGTAGATGCGAGCAATTTCTTAGACGAGGAGAAAATCACGGGTGTTTTCACGTCTTACCCTAGTGCTCAGAAAATTACTTAATAAAATTCGGTGGGCGGAATGAGTTGGGCCAAATCGGGTTTTCTGATTTTGTCCCGATTTTGTTGTTGGGTTGGGCTATGTTAATGATGATTCTTTTGTTCTCTTCAAACTCAATATTTTAGAGGTAATTACTTACAACACGACTGCACAACCCAATTTTGTAATCTTACAGTTCAATAATAAAGTTTAGCAAAATTACAAAATCGTTTAATTTTATTTATACGGAATTTCAATGTAGGGAGTAATAATATATTATATTCAATTTACACAGATTTTTTAGGATAAGTTACCAAATTAAATCAAAACTAATCCCCCTTTCACGCATTATCAATGTTCATCTCTCCCACGATCAAAACCCACAATCCATTCAACGCAATTGCCTCATTAGTAAACCCTATGTTCATTTATTATAGCTAAAACCAAAATCCTCCCTATAGCTGGCAAAACCCCCAATCGCGAAGTCGGTGTTGATGCACACAGGCGACGACTACCGATCTCAACGTGGTGGCAGCGGCTGCGACACCAACAATGCAGTCGCCGACAACCGACATTCATTTTCACTCTCCCTAAAAATTCTTGAGAAATAAAAGGACTTTTCCCACAGATGGGGCAAGCAAATTCCAGAATTCAATATTGCTTTTTATGCTTTCTTCGTACTAAGCAATGGCCGAGGTTCTCTTGGCCGTCGGGTGCGACCTTCAAGAGCGAGTTCCGATAGGGATGGGTGAAGAACTTCGGCAAATTTGTCATGCCAGACGGTGACGGTGACAGAAGCTCGGGCTTGTTGCGATGTCGGCAGTATATGTTGCATTTATGTACAATATATTTTTGGTATATGTCCGAAAATATACTACGCCAGTATGTTTGTGAGCAGCGGCGATATACGAATACTATATTTTTGGTGTATAAAGTTTATTTGATGTTTATTCATAGTTTACGTTTGGTATATTAGTAGATTTTCTAATTCATTTTTCAAAGTTTATTTGATGTTTGTTCATTGTTTATATTTGGTATATTAACATATTTTTTTGTTTTGGTGATTCTGATAAGTTGATGTTTATTCATAATTTATGTGTGTTTTAATTGGTTTATAAACTTATAATAATAATCTAAAAAAATAAACTAGATATATATTTATAGTAAAAAAATTAGTTTACAAATTTACATAGAGAGATAATTAAATTTAAATGAAATGGAATAAAGAGAAGAGAGAGAAGAGAAGGAGAAAAGTGAGGAGAATGAAAAAAAAATGGATGAATAAGAAAGAGATTAATGGAATACCAAAGAGAGTAATGAAGAGAGAGGAGAGAGAATGTCTTTTATATCAATTTAATATTAATATACTCATTTTGAAATTAGGTATATTTTTAATAAAATATGATAAGTTGGGTAGATGTGCAAACAAGTTTTTCATTAAGTATTATTGCAATTATTTAAGAGTCAGTTGAATATGTATGTAAAAAGCCTTTTATTTTACTTTTACAGAGAAATGTTACACTAAGTTTTTATGTATATTTCTATGCAACATTTAGAGGTGGCCAGTCAACATGATCAGGCCCGGCCTGGCCCGGCCCGCTGGGCCAACGATCCTCAACACCTTGGCCCGTAACCGAACTGTAAAGTGCTTAGGGCCGGTTCGAATTAAAAAAATAAAAAAAATAAAAAGACACTCATACGTCCGGTTTTAACCTGCGGCCCGGCCCGGACCGCCAGGACAAAAAAAGAAATAGGTCCAACCGGGACCGAACCGCGGCCTTTGCGGTTCGGTCCAACGAACCGGCCCTTATGTGGCCGGTTAAGGGCCGGTTCTGGCCGGTCCGGGACCGGTTCCCGGTCCGGGTCGCGGGCCGAACATTGTTATTTTCTTAACATCAATTCTTAATTACAATTCCTATATTTAAATATATAGTCTTACCAAGTCAAGATGTTTATTAAATATGGCAAAATTCTTAAATTATGTTAGGAGATATTTTGGTATGGAAACCCAAAATAGGCCATTCTCCATGAGTGTAAACTTCAAACACAAGGTTAGGAGAATATATATATATATATATATAAGGGTCGGTTCAAATAAAAACTAATCCTAGTGTGAGAACCATATTTGATGCTACTTTCAATTGTGTATGATGCTATTTTTAATCTTACATGGTGCTATCATTTTTACAAATGTTAACATAAATTGTGTTGCTATTTTTAATAAAATACATCCTGATTAAAAATATCACTAAAATATCAATCATAGCACTAGATACAATTAAAAATAGCGGTTCTCACGGTTCTATATATATACATATATATATATATATATATATATAAGTAGGATCAAATGAGAAAGTAATAGTCAAAAAAATAAGAATAAATTTGGGCCATAGGATCAACCATATCAATGAGTATGATGAAGTTAAACTATGGTCAATCATTAATGGCATTCATGTAATTATTTGATTATAGTGTGGTCAAATATGTGCATTTGACCAATAATTAAGGATAAGTTGGTCAATACACATATATTATGTGGGACCCACTCACCAATTAATCACATGTTTTTTCTTTCATCACCATCTCCCTTTCTTTCTTACACAAACCGATTTTAGGTCTTCAAAAAACACACACACACGCACACACACATACGCCACACACGACGCCTGACGTTAGGAGCTCCGCTGGAGCCAGAACTCACATTTGCCTTCACCCAGCCAACCGCCGCCTCAACACTCGCATGCGATGCCGCTGTCCGGCGCGGCCACCATGCAGGCGAGCAAAACGACGGGCCCTACATTAACAGCCGTCTCTGTCAGTCAGGCAGCCATCGAGCACCACGACAAGTCCGACATCCACGACGACAACTCCACACTGGCGACGGGGACCTACTTCCAGTTTGCGACGGCACGACGGTGACGGCTCGGTCCAGACAAGACGAGTGCGATGGGGTGGTCGACGGCGAGCAGAGCCCGACATTCACGGCCTTAGCTCCTTTTCTGGTGACTGAGACTCGTTTCCCTGTTGTGAGACGATGACGACGGCTGCTCTAGCCAGATAGACGGCCGGGCGATGGGGCTGGCGACGACTGTGTGTGTATTATGTGTGTGTGTGTGCGTGATTTCAAATTTTTTTCTGTTTTTTACTTTTTTTTGTGTGTTGGGGCTTTGTGATAAAAATTAGATATTTTGTAGGGGCTTTTGTGCAATTTCATAGCTTTTATTAGATTATAGTTTAATACTGTGATGGTTTTGTAATTTATCAAAAGTTCAATATAATGTACATTAACAATACAACATATGCACGATATCGTGAATTTACGAGTACATTATAAAAACTGTTACATTTTTTACAAAATTACATAGTTATTAATTGGTCGGATCATCAGTTCGGTTTTGAAAATTTGACTATTTGAGATGATGAGCTACTATTCCTACTTCTACTTGGTGAGGGATTTGAATGTAAGCTTCATTAAGGATCTTGAATAAATAATTTGGTGTATACGAAATACTTACTTGATGCGGAAGACAGACATAATTTGTAATCTTGATCTTGATGATCACACAGGGTTGAATCGATGGGTAGATCTCGAAATTAGTTTCTCCCTCCTGACCTTCTCTTAACGTAGCAGAAAAATGATGGAATAATACTGCGTACCCTAATAGGAGGAGAGAGGACTAATTTATATAAGGGGTGCTTTAGATCTGGTACGTCCATCAAATATCCAGATTAATGACTTAGATTTGTTTGACTATTAAATAAAGGCCTAGCCCAATAGGATAATTAAATGTGAGCCCAATGCTTTCGGGCCACATATATTCTTACATTGAAAAGATCTGTAACATTTAACATACTTGGTTTGTTTTCTCAACTTGTTGTGGCCACCAGATACGAATCTTGAAGAACTCCCTTACCCATCCCATTTTATCTAGATAATAATTCATTCTTTGTTGTGTGTTGTATGTGATGCTCAGATTTTACTTTAGCTCTTCCATCATCTTTTATTTGTCTTGCACAATATGTTGACCCCCTGGATTATCTGTTTAAACAATTGTCTTCTTAACTTTTTTGAAATTTATTGCTATTGGTAAGTCGTGGTCTTATTGTCTAACCTGACATACTAAGAAAAAAAGTTACAAACTGACTCTAACTGAAGAGGGTAGAAAATAAAATGAACATGTGATTTGCATCATCATTTATCATGTGTAATATCAATATTATTGCAGTTGGAGAAGCAGTTGCCCGTTGAGGGATTGATGGAGGAAGCTATAGAGCTGATTCCTATAGTTTTCTTAGCTCCACAGACAAGACTGATTGTGGAAGAAGTCTTGAGTTTGATAGATACGACTTGTTGTGCTGTAGTTAGAGAACAAAATGTTTCTTGGCAGCAATATCACGAGGTATGTGTATGTGTGTGTTAGAGATCTGAACTAAATATCTTGTTAGAAGACAATCAAGTAAATCTAACTTGTATAATTATTTTCACCAAGTGTCGTGCCTCAGCCAGCGAGAGCAAAGGGCACCATTTGAAAGGGTTGAATTAAGTGCTCGACAAGATGTTTGTAATCAATTCGCTATCATATTATTATCTATCGAGTATTGTTTTTCTTTATGATACATATTTATATATATATCAAATGGTGCACTCGATGATTAGGTTGCTGCATTCAAGAAGCAGTGGGAGCAAAAGTATGCCCGGACCTTTACTCCTTTTGAACAATCGGCCCCTAAAAGGCGACGGACAATTTAGTAGCAACTAGCAAGCTTTGATGGAAAAAGAGAAAGATTGGGTTTATGTTGAGGGTGTGGAGGCTTTTTGTTGAAGTTTGGATGAATTGTTAGTTTTGTATTAGAGTTGTTATTTTATTTTGTAAAAGTGTCCTTTGTAAAAGTATTGTTTTAATAAGTTGTCATTATATGTTAAGTTGCTAATAGATAAAAAGCAACTTTACTTAGGGCTGTTTATAGGGTACAGTATAAATAGCAATATCATGTACACAAACGCTAATCAACATTTCATTTTCTTCTTCTCGTTTTCTATGTCAAAATCGACGCTCCTCTTTTCTCTGCATCTCAGAGCTTTCTCTACATTTTTGTTCTTCGATTGATCTATCAATCTCAAAATTTTGTATTTAACTGCCCCGCCTCGTGATACTGATGATCCCATATTTTGTAAATGGCCACGTAGTGTATGATGTTTGAGAAATTACTGATGGATAGTTGAATACCGACTTGGTTATGTAAATGGCCACATATGGTTTGATTTTTGGGATGTTTGAGAAATTACTGTTGGTTGGTTATATTGGATAAATTATTTTGTTTATAGCCTTAAATCATCAAAGCTTTGCTTATATTTGTTGTGAATATGCTTTTGATTAAGAGAAAATTATGCCAAATCATAAATTATTTGCAAATCTACTAGATTATTTTTTTTGGAAAATATTAAGGTCCCGTTACGGGATGGTTCCTTCACTGTTTTTCACCATTGGATACACATGTAGATTATGTTGTGTGGATAATCTACGGTGAAAAATACTGACTGAACCATTCCGTCAACGGGACTGTAGTCATCCCCTATTTTTTTTATTTGCATATATGAATTAAATGCTAAAAGTATTTGCATATATACCACACTATTCATATTTAATTATTTGTTTTGTTAAGTATTTTTTATGATATGGTAAGTTATGAGATGATAACCGCAGATTTTTTGGGATGTAAATATCCTTCCAAACTTTCCATCACCTTTCTCGGTTCTCTCTCCTCTCAATCAATCATCTTCTCTCTCACACTCCATTCTTCACTTTCTGACTTTTTTTTTTCCTTTATTATCTCCATCGTGAGTGGCAGAGGTCGCCGGACAGCGGGCTTCAGCCGAGAGCGGTGGGAACTCGATCTATATATTGGCACCAGCGACAAAAACTCGATTATTACAACCAACGTGCAACAACACGAGTTGGATGAGATGGATACGTCTAAGGGTAGAGAGTAGTGGGGTGTGGTCTTGAGCCGTTG
This sequence comes from Striga asiatica, assembly GCA_008636005.1. NCBI lineage: Eukaryota > Viridiplantae > Streptophyta > Magnoliopsida > Lamiales > Orobanchaceae > Striga > Striga asiatica. Next base: position 1,572,166 of record BKCP01007626.1, on the reverse strand, counting down.
ATCGGCTAATTTAGGGTCACAAGAGGAGAGAGAGAAAGAGGATTACTGGGGATGAGAGAGCATGGAACGAACGGTATGTAACACGATTATGTTATGTATATGTTCACGAATGATATACTTACAGTATATCGGGCTGCAACTCCATAGTTGTTTTCATTACTGTATGTGATGTTTATATATTGTATATGTTGTGTATATATGCAGTATATTTTTTCAGTATACTATATATAAACGGTACATAAACGAAATAGTCGAACATCAACTGTGTATATGCAGTTGGACTCCTCCAATATATGGTCGACGCTCACCGTCTTCTAGTCTCCCCCAAAGCCGCGGGCTTAAGCAGAACGAGTCATTTGCCAAGTCTCCGACGCTCAATCGACTTCGCCGCACTTCGGCGTCAACGAGGATGAGAGAGACAAAGAGAAGAGATGAGAGAGAGAGAGAGAGAGAGCATTTTCAGGGGTGATTTTTTGTTATTAATGTAAATCCATTCAATTATGGTATTTCATTAGTGTGACCCTTCAGTTACGGGATTTAGTTAGGAAACTATATATCAATGCAGTTTTTTAGAATCTAGCAACTATCTAATTATTTCGCTTTACTTTTTCGTACATGTGCAAAAAATTTTAAAATTACGTAAATTTGAATTTTTTATGTTCAATCACGATAGAAATGTAAATAGCCCTTTGATTAACTTCTAGAGTGTTCTGGTTTTGGTGTTTCTGTTTCCTAGCGCATTTGTTTTATACATGGTTCTGAAAACTGAACAGGTCATCGAACCGATCAAGCTATTGGTTCAATGGTTCACTGGTCCTTTTTATTCTTTTTTTTTTATATTTTTTGTCTCGCTTGTGCATGTATTATAATTGGTACCAAAAGTCTATTTTTCGATCATTTTTATTTCTTTGTTGCTAAAATGGTCCCAAAATAGTATTAAATATTAGTATTGTATACAATGTTAGAATAATAATATATGTGTTTAAAATAAACATTATATGCAATAATTTGGTGTTGAGTTCTCAAAATTTTTTTCTGTTTTGATTGTGTTGTAGTTATGTATGGTTTCATTCATCCCGCCGCTCCCTCTCATCTATTAATTTATTTATGTATCTAAGATGATATGTGATAAAATAAGTCGTAAGATGGATATAACAACTTATAGTTGAAGCATCCATTTATAACATCTAATATTTGTTTTCAAATATGATTTTAAATAAATTAAAAGTTTTGATGAGGATATCATAAGGTAATAATTTTTAATTTCTGTTCACATGTTTCTATATGTTTAATTATGTATTAAATTTACTATAATATATACATATCTTTAAATAAATTGCAACACAAACACACATACACACACAAATTCTTGTGTGAGACAGCTTAACATTAGCCGAGTCGACCTATTATATTTTATGAAACAAAATGCATATTTATGTTATTAGTTATACTTTGTTATACTTATTCTATCTATGAAGTTTTTAAAGTATGACATTTTTTAATGAAAATACGCATCATTATGAATATAACTGAAAAAACTTATTGAAATTTTAAAGATAAAAACGACAAATGAAATATTACGTGAAATTCCATATCCAATCATAAGGTTTCTAACATTATCTTTTTAATTCCAAAATTCCGCAATTCAAAAAAAAAAAATGAAATAAAATACATCCTATTAAATTTGGGTGTTGTTTTTCTAAATGTCATCAGTTCTTTATTTGTTATCTTTGATCGAAAAAGAAAAATCATAGGGATCACATAAAATAGTGATTTCTTTCGCAAAATTATAACATAGCTTACAAAAATAAAAAATGAAACATGCATAACTTATAAAATAAATATTACTAATACACATAAATAAATGTAAACACAAAAGGACAAAACACTCATATGTAGAGAAAATTGCAATTTTAGTCCAGTAAATTAGGCTGTTTTCCACTTTAGTCCAGTAACTTGGACCGATCCAAAATTGGTCCAAAAACTTCTAAAATGTAGTTAAATTAGTCCAATTCCGGTCCTCGTCGCCGGAATCCAATCGGAATGTGCTGAGTTGGCAATTCGGATTCCGGGGACGAGGACCGGAAATGGACTAATTTAACTACATTTAGGAAGTTTTTGGACCAATTTTGGATAGGCTCAAGCTACTGGACTAAAGTGAAAAACAGCCTAAGTTACTGAACTAAAATTGCAATTTTCTCCTCATATGTAATTATCTCACTGGTGAAATGTGAAAAGAATGTCTGACACTAAATTTATGGGAGAATTCTAAGGTCCGGTTCTCAATTTTAACGGAACCATTCCCCCATCTCTTATCCAACGATTGTGTGTTGGTGCAATGAGAGTGTACGTGTTATGTATTTTAAAATTTCTCCCCAACAATTGAAACTCAATACAGTAGGTTACAACTTACACTAAATATATTCATTTTATTTGTTTTGTCACTCAATATATATTCGTTTTACTTGATATGCCATTTTATTTATTTACTTCTTTTGTCATTTTGGCATGAACATCCTTATATTTACAAAATAAGCTATAGTAATATATATAAATATAAATATATGGAAAAAATAAACAAAAACATGAATTGGAACACAAAAGGCGTAAAATTTGTATATGTAAAAATAAAATAAGATCTCTGATTAATATAAATAAAAACAATTTTTATAATGTTTGATTATATTTTAATTAATATTAATATTAATTATTATATCGGTAATTTAATAATATTTAGAAGGCAATGAGGATCCCGACATTTACGGCCTCAGCTCCTTCTCCGGTGACTAAGACTCATTTCCATGTTGTGAGACGATGACGACGGCGGCTCTGGCCGGATAGACGGCCAGGCGATGGGGCTGGCGGTGGCGGGCGTCCGGCTGCCGGCTGCAGACGACTGCGTGCGTATTATGTGTGTGTGCGTGATTTCAATTTTTTTCTGTTTTTTTACTTTTTTTTGTGTTGGGACTTTGTGATAAAAATTACATAATTTGTAGCGGCTTTTGTGCAATTTCATAACTTTTACTAGATTATATTTTAAAATTGTGATGATTTTGTAATTTATCAAAAGTTCAATATATTGTATATTAACAATACAACATATGCACGCTATCGTGAATTTACGAGCACATTATAAAAACCGTTACATTTTTTACAAAATTACATAGTTATTGTTGGAAAAATGTGAATGAAATTTGTATCAGAAGCATTGATTCTGAAACCGTGTCTTCCACTTTTAATAAAACTCTGTAACTTGGTTTTATTAATGTTACATTAACTCAACTATATCAAGTCTTGGAGTAAATGAATGGGTTAATTAGTATGGCTTACTTTAGCCTATATAAATTTCTTGTCATCTTTTGAAAAAAGACACACGAAAATAAGAAAGAGAAGAAAAGAAAAGACAATATTCCCCCATTTTTCTTTTAAGTGTTTTGGTCCAGTCATAGTTCCAGTTCGCCGAATTTAATTCGATTTTTCCGTTGTATCCTGGAAAACAGACGCTCATATGGGGCGAATCTGTTTTAAGGAGACTGTGTTCTCACAGGCCTCGGTATTATATATTATAACCATCTTATTTTTATTTTCTCGATAAAGTTCCCTACAATCTTAAAACAGATTCGATTAAAGATGGCTGTTGAACAAAATACTATTGGCGTTGCTAATACCGATGGTGCTACTACAATTTCTATTTCTCCTTCTGTTAATGTTCCAATCATGCTGGTAAGCCGGAAAAATTTAATGGCTTGAATTTCAAGCGGTGGCAGCAAAAGATGTTGTTTTATCTCACTACATTGAACCTTGCGAGGTTCTTGATGGAAAATCCTCCAAAGTTGGGGGAAAATCCGGATATTGAAGCGGTTAGTGCGCTTGAAGCATGGAATCACTCAGATTTCTTATGTAGAAATTATGTGATGAAATGCTTGGTTGATACACTGTACAACGTGTACAGTTCGATCAAAACATCAAAGGAGCTGTGGGAGTCTTTGGATAAAAAATACAAAACCGAAGACGCTGGAGCGAAGAAATTTATTGTAGGCCAGTTTCTTGATTACAAGATGGTTGACTCGAAGACTGTAATAAGTCAAGTGCAAGAGCTTCAAATAATCTTGCGTGATATCCATTCCGAGGAAATGGTGGTGAATGAAACTTTCCAGGTGGCTGCCGTAATTGCACAGCTTCCACCGAGCTGGAAAAATTTCAAAAATTATTTATTACGTAAGAAAAAAGAGATGACTGTTGAAGAGCTCGTTGTTAGACTTCGAATTGAAGAAGACAACAAGGGCTACAACAACAAACTGGTAGATACTTCTTTGGCCAAGATCAATGTTGTTGAGCATGGTGAAAGCTCACGTAAAATTAATAAGAAAAAATATGACAATACTAACAAGGTAGTAATGGGGCCAAAGAAACAAATTTTCAAGAAATAATTTTTTGTAAATTGTTATAATTGTAATAAACCTAGCAATAAGGTATCTGATTGCAGGTTGTCAAAGAAAAATCAAGAAGCCCACATGGTGGGAAATCTGGCCAAGGATGTTGATGAGATGCACCTCGCCGAAGTTATATCCGAGGTGAATCTAGTGGGCTCAAATCCACATGAATGGTGGATTGACACGGGTGCTACCTGTCATGTTTGCTCAAACAATGATTTGCTTAATGTTCTTGACGAGACTATGGATGGAGAAAAACTCTTCATGGGAAATTCGGCCACGTCTGACATCAAAGGAGTGGAGAAAGTGATACTGAAAATGACATCTGAAAAAGAATTGACTTTTAATAATGTCCTTTATGTACCAGAAATTCTTAAGAACCTAGTGTCTGGTTCTTTGTTGATCAAACATGATTTTCGTGTGGTGTTTGAATCAGATAGGGCCATTTTGACAAAAAAATGGAACATTTGTAGGGAAAGGTTATAAATGTAATGGGCTTATTAAGCTCAACTAGTATTTGATCCTGTGCATTTGCATAGATATAAAACCCATTTTTGTTTGTAATTATTAATTAGACATGTACTTCTATCATATAAAAATTATTACTTTTTCTTAAGTTACTTTTATCATTCAAAATTAATTGAGATTTAAATTTTTATTTTAACCATGCAACGTTTACATTAGTAACATAAATAAAATAATTTATATATTTGTGGCATATATTAAGAAAATTAACATAAATAAAAAAAATATTGGTGTTTCTGAATTTTAAGAAAAAAAAAAATATGTGCCAATCATATTTTTCATCCAACAATGCAACCAAATATAGTGGTTACAGCTCTGAATGTGTCAATCAACTTTAAGTTCCAACATTAGCCGTTACACATTTGAATATTTTGTACCCAAATTTAGAATTGATTTAGTAACTGATCCAAAAAATAAATAATAAAAATATATATATTAATGTGTAACAGTTTTAGTAGATTAGTGAGTAATTAATTAAAAAAAATGTAATTCCTTTTGAAGGGAAATGAAAATAGGTTTTGTTAAATGTTTTATTAAATACATCAACTAGTGATTATATATCTATAGATGTGATGACAATCAATAAAAATGTTAATTCTTCCGTTTATATGATTGAGTCTTCCATTGTGTGAAATGATAGATTGGGACATGTCAACTATAATACCCTGCGCAAGTTAATAAAATTGAAAAGCATACCTATGTTCCATTTGATTAAAAACATAAGTGTGAAACTTGTGTTGAAGCGAAATTGACACGATTACAATTTCAAACTATTGAAACAAATAGTGATCCACTTGATTTAAAAGCTGTCACGACACCTGGTAGAAATAAATATTTTATTACTCTAGAAGTTAATCGAAAGCAAAATCACAACAAATATAAGCACAGCTTTGATAATCTTGAGGTTATAAACAAAATAATTTATCCAATATAACCAGCCGTAAGTTTTCAAACATCCCAAAAATCAAACCGCCGTACATGGTGATTTACATAACCACCAGCAATCAGTATCCAACTATCCACATCATACGTCAACTTCTCAAACACCATACAATGAGTGGCCATTTACAAAACATGCGGTCACTATCCATCTTATCAGTTAAATACCAAACAACAATTCATCCAAACTTCAACAAAAAGCCTCCACACCCTCAGCATAAACCCAATCTTCCTCTTTGGCCATCAAAGCTTGCAACTAAATTGTCCGTTGCCTTTTAGGGGCCGATTGTTGAAAAGGAGTAAAGATTTGGGTATACTTTTGCTCCCATTGGTTCTTGAATGCATCAACCTAATCATCGAGTACGCCATTTGATATATATATAAATATGTATTATAAAGAAACATAACACTCAGATAGATAATAATATGATACAATTGATTACCAACATCTTAATTTGACGCACCTTGTGGAGCAGTGAGTCCAGGGTCTCATTCAACCCATTCAAATGGTGCCCTTTGCTCTCGCTGGCTGGGGAAAGACACTGGTGAAAATAATTATACAAGTTAGATCTAATTAAATGCCTCCAAACAAGATATTTAGTTTAGATATCTAACACGCATACACATACCCCGTGATGTTGCTGCCAAAAAAAATTCCGTTCTCTAACTACAGCACGGCAAGTCTTATCTATCAAACTCAACACTTCTCCCACCATCACTCTCGTTAGTGGAGCCGAGACAGCTATAGGAATCAACTCTGTCGCATGCTCCAGCAATGCCCCAACTGGCAACTGCTCCGCCAACTGCATAATATTGATATTACACATGATAAATGATGTTTTAGAAATGCAAACATATGTTCGTTTTAATTTCTACCCTCTGGCGGCCACAACAAGTTGAGAAAACAAACCAAGTCTGTGAAATGAAATGTTGCAGATCTTTTCAAATCACTCACCAAGTGGGAACAGTAGCTCATCATTTCAAATAGTCAAAGTGCAAACTCACACCAATGCATCATGCATTACATGTGAAATCATTCTTGACGAAGAAAATCAAAAGTAAGAACAAGCCGCAAGGCCCGCACAACAATTACCTAACATCGACAATGATAACAAGCTTGCACCAGGCAATATTTTAGATCGGGATGGTCAAGTTAAAGAATACAATTTAGCCATGTAATTGTGCAATGGCGATAAGGGGATACTCAACAGTCGAAGTGGAGATCGCAACAACATACGAAGTTAAGGGAAAGTTGTGTTCTACTCAAAAAGACAAAAAGCAATTGATAATAATAATTAATAAATAAAATAATAATAATAATAATAATAAATAATTAAATAAATAAAGCAATTGTATATAAGGGTCAGTCTTCATTTCCTCTGTTTTGAGAAGCTTTGCATGAAAGAAGAAATATACAGAAATTCCCAAATTTTTTTGCATAAAGAAAATCCTTTAACTGCTCAGTCACCGATAGCTATGTCGGCAATATAGTAATCGATTTTCAAGGAAAGCTTACCTAATTATAGTATAGTATTAGTTGGTGCTTGAAATGATCGATTTATCTTCCATCACTAGACAATATTAAGGATCGGTTCCTATCCAATAGAATCATGTTTTTCGGTTCCCCAATTTCAACAAAGCAAACGGGAAAATTAAGAAAGAGAGAGGGAGAGAGATCGTATTTCACCTTAATTTGTTCCTCAATGTACTCCTTGGAGATGAGAAGGTCTAGCACTTCCCCATGTTCTTGGGCAGCTTTCTTTTTCGTCTCATGTTCTTCTTCAAGCTCAGCAATACTGTCCAAGATGCGATAACCCTTATCCTTCACCATGCTTAGCTCATATTGGAAAAACTGTCCAAAAATTCCAGCCAAGGGCAAGTTAAAATTAATTTAAACCGTATGCGCACTATAAGGAATCCAAACTAACGAAAATTAATGTACGTGAATTTACATATCTTACCAAATTTGGCATTTTATCAGAAATCGGGCGAAGTAAGTATCTATCATCAGGTTCATATACTTCGTCATCTTCTAGCAAGCAATGGTCTATCAGCTTTCGCCGTAATTGGACAGCAATATCTCCAAATTTATTATCTGAATGGAGGGTAAATGGAACCCCCAACTTCTGAAACAATTTCAAATTCGAGAAAAACTGTTAATTTTAACAAGAAATTGAGTAACCGGGCAGCTCAATCATTAACATGTAGTGGCATCAATTGCTACCTCGCATACTTCCTTGAGGTGTCTGTGGAGCATATCCAGCAAAATTCTCGACCATTTTGCCGTGTTAGAAAGTGATAGACAGTATGTAACGTCTCTGTCGAACTTATCATCAAAATCCTATTGGGAAATCCACAAAAAATAATTAACAAACAAAAGAAGAAAATATGAAATTAACAATGGTTGAAGCTCGCTAATTCGTAATCTACTTACCGTGACAAGATCTTTCTTGGACTTAATCTCGGGCTCAAAATCTGTGAGCTGTTTGATTTTAGGATGACACTCCTTGCAAGAACAAGCTTCACTGAAATCGGGAGCTGGCGAAAACAGGAGAAAGAAGAGCGAATTAGGGATTTGAACCGAACAGAATTTTCTTCGAAGAACATACAAAGCTTAATTAAAAATTTAGAATACGGACTATAATGGATAAATCATCGTACCTTAATGGATAAGGCAAAGTAGATGCGAGCAATTTCTTAGACGAGGAGAAAATCAGACGACGACGGGTGTTTTCACGTCTTACCCTAGTGCTCAGAAATTCGGTGGGCGGAATGAGTTGGGCCAAATCGGGTTTTCTGATTTTGTTGTTGGGTTGGGCTTTGTTAATGATGATTCTTTTGTTCTCTTCAAACTCAATTTTACCTTCCCTAGCATATATATTTTACTTTTAGACAAAAATGTTACACTAAGTTTCTAGAGAAAATGATGTATTATGACCAGTTTTACTTTTTATTTATATTTTTGCAACCTATTTTATTTTTTTATGTTTTGTATTTTTTTTTTTATTGTTTGTACGTTTCATTTTCTATAAATACGTGACTTTCAATTCACGTGGGTTTTCGAGGCAATTAATGCATATTTATCCATTATCTTTTGGCATATATTAAAAAGACGTAACTGTTCAAACTCTCTTTCTCTTTCTTCTCCGTCTTCTTTTTTTGCGTTCTGCTTCTTTATCCTTCGTTCTTTTTGATAAAAAATTTTATTCTTTTCTCTGAAATTACTATAGTATTTGTCAATTTAAAAACCAATTGAATTTTATCGAAATTCGGAGAGAATTGGAGGACATTAGAGTATGAATTCTTCATTGTTTGAGGAATACATGCTTGTGTGTGCATTGGTGTGTATTGAGGGAAGGATGATGAACTAGAACATGTATAAAAGAAAAAAAAAATCAGATTTCAATTTGGGGGAACCCAGTTTTGTATCACGCTTTTGTGCCGGAAATAAAGCGATCTCTCTGGGTCGGATTTTCGTCTAATTCAACAGTTTTTTTCGGGTGAATATTCAAGCCTCCACCGTCTTTTTTGGCCACCAACGGTGGTTGAGTTCCTCTCCTAAGAAACGAATCACAACAATACCAGTTTCGGTGAACTTCTCGCCCATTGGAGACCCCCGCTCTGCATCTTTCAATGTCTCCGTTTGAAGTTTATGAAATTTAAGAAAATCATATTCCTATTTGGGGATGACGTACAAAATTTGGGGCCCTCGATTCATACCGTGCCTACATCGTAATTGAAGTTGTCTCTCGCCGGCTGAAGAATCTCCACGGCGTACGCCTTGAACATGGTCGGAGGCTGTTTCAACTTGATACGGCCATTGGGATTCTGGAATTAGGCTGGGATTTTACAGTGACTAATTTGATTTATGTTTATTATTCATTGTTGATTTTTTATTGTGTATTTTTATTTATTTAATTTTATTTTTTTGTTTGTTTTCGTGAAGTATAATTTATATTGTTTTTACGTTGTTGGATTTGTAACTGTAATGTAACTTGGTTTTTGGTTTCTAGTTGGTTGTAACATGATTAATTTGAAGCTTCAAGAAAATTATTTTAGTTTATTTCTTTTTTTATTTTTATGCTTGTACAGTTTTCCATAANTGTTAAGGGGATTGGTGTTGTATTTATTTATTTATTTATTTTCAGTTGTTCATCAAATGTTTTTTGGTTGTATGGTGATTTGTGTAGTAAAAGACATATTCTTCAATTCTTTTATCCGGTCTGTTGTAAATAATATATATGTGTGCGTGTGTGTATGTATTAAATCAATTAATTTAATTACTTACACTAATATTTCACATATTATTATTACTAATAAAAAGGAGTACTTATCTTTTTACGTATTGATAAGTCTTCTACAGACTTGAAAACACCTTCCAAGTTCCAACTGCTTCTCCTAATTCAATTATGGATGCAATCAGTATTTTTTTATTTATTTTTTCAATCACCACTCATTTAATTTTTTTTAATAAAGTTTTTTGTTCATTTTTTTGTTATGTTCTCTGTTGTTTTGTCGAAACTTTTTTAAACGTTACTTTAGCTGATAAATGACTGTTTAATTTTCAAGGGTGGTTTTCAATTCAGACATGTAGAAGCTGACATGGCCGGGCTTATCGGTTTTCAAATTTCAGCAGTTATTTTTTCCACGTATTTTACTAAACCAATACGTATTTGTATAAATGTTTTCTACAACTTGTATTTTTCTAAACTCTAGATTTATACTTGGCAGTTACGTAAAGTTTTTATGTGTATTTCTATGCAACATTGTTAATTTTTTAACATCAATTCTTAATTACAATTCCCATATTTAAATATATAGTCTTACCAAGTCAAGATGTTTATTAAATATGGCAAAATCTTTAAATTATGTTAGGAGATACTTTGGTATGGAAACCCAAAAATAGGTCATTCTCCTTCATTCTCCGTGAGTTTAAACACAGAAGGTTAGAAGAATATATATATATATATATATATATATATATATATATATATATAATATATAGAAGTAGGATCAAATGAGAAAAGAATAGAGTGAAAGAAATAAGAATAAATTTGGACCATAGGATCAATCATATCAATGAGTATGATAAAGTCAAATCATGGTCAATCATTAAAGGGATTCATGTAATTATTTGATTATAGTGTGGTCAAATATGTGCATTTGACCAATAATTAAGGATAAATTGGTCAATACATATATTATGCGGGACCCATTCACCAATTAATCACATGTTTTATCTTTCATCACCATCTCCCTTTCTTTCTTACACCAACCGATTTTATGTCTTCAAAAAACACACACACATGCACACACACATACACCACACACGGCGGCTGACGTTAGGAGCTCCGCTGGAGCCAGAACTCACATCTGTCTTCACCCAGCCAGCCGCCGCCACAACACTCGCCTCTGATGCCGCAGTCCGGCGCGGCCACCATGCCGGCAAGCACCACGACGGGCCCTACATTCACAGCCATCTCTGTCAGTCAGACAACTGCAATCCGGCGCGGCCATTTTTCTGTCGAGCACCACGACGGGTCCGACATCCACGACAACAACTCCACACAGGAGATGGGGACCTGCTTCCAGTCAGCGATGGCACGGCGGTGACGGCTCCGTCGAGACAAGACGGCCGTGCAATGGGGTCGTCGACGGCGGAAGGATCCCGACATTTACGGCCTCAGCTCCTTTTTCAGTGACTAAGACTCATTTCCATGTTGTGAGACGATGACGACGGCGGCTCTGGCCGGATAGACGGCCAGGCGATGGGGCTGGCAGTGGTAGGCGTCCAGCTGCCGGCTGCAGACGACTGTGTGCGTATTATGTGTGGTGTGCGTGATTTCAATTTTTTTCTGTTTTGTACTTTTTTTTTGTGTTGGGACTTTGTGATAAAAATTACATAATTTGTAGTGGCTTTTGTGCAATTTCATAACTTTTATTAGATTATATTTTAATATTGTGATGATTTTGTAATTTATCAAAAGTTCAATATATTGTATATTAACAATACAACATATGCACGATATCGTGAATTGACGAGCACATTATAAAAATCGTTACATTTTTTACAAAATTACATAGTTATTGTTGGAAAAATGTGAATGAAATTTGTATCAGAAGCATTGATTCTGAAACCGTGTCTTCCACTTTTAATAAAACTCTTGTAACTTGGTTTTATTAATGTTACATTAACTTAACTATATCAAGTCTTGGAGTAAATGAATGGGTTAATTAGTATGGCTTACCTTTGCCTATATAAATGTCTTGTCATCTTTTGAAAAAAGACACACGAAAATAAGAAAGAGAAGAAAAGAAAAGACAATATTCCCCAATTTTTCTTTTAAGTGTTTTGGTCCAGGCATAGTTCCAGTTCGCTGAATTTAATTCGATTTTTCCGTTGTATCCTGGGAAACAGACGCTCATATGGGGCGAATCTGTTTTAAGGAGACTGTGTTCTCACAGGCCTCGGTATTATATATTATAACCATCTTATTTTTATTTTCTCGATAAAGTTCCCTACAATCTTAAAACAATTTCGATTAAAGATGGTTGCTGAACAAAATACTATTGGCGTTGCTAATACCGGTGGTGCTACTACAATTTCTATTTCTCCTTCTGTTAATGTTCCGGTAAATCATGCTGGTAAACCGGAAAAATTTAATGGCTTGAATTTCAAGCGCTGGCAGCAAAAGATGTTGTTTTATCTCACTACATTGAACCTTGCGAGGTTCTTGACGGAAAATCCTCCAAAGTTTGGGGAAAATCCGGATATTGAAGCGGTTAGTGCGCTTGAAGCATGGAATCACTCAGATTTCTTATGTAGAAATTATGTGATGAACTGCTTGGTTGATACATTGTACAACGTTTACAGTTCGATCAAAACATCAAAGGAGCTGTGGGAGTCTTTGGATAAAAAATACAAAACCGAAGACGCTGGAGCGAAGAAATTTATTGTAGGCCAGTTTCTGGACTACAAGATGGTTGACTCGAAGACTATAATAAGTCAAGTGCAAGAGCTTCAAATAATCTTGCATGATATCCATTCAGAGGAAATGGTGGTGAATGAAACTTTTCAGGTGGCTGCCGTAATTGCAAAGCTTCCACCGAGCTGGAAAAATTTCAAAAATTATTTATTACGTAAGAAAAAAGAGATGACTGTTGAAGAGCTCGTTGTTAGACTTCGAATTGAAGAAGACAACGAGGGCTACAATAACAAACTGGTTAATACTTCTTTGGCCAAGATCAATGTTGTTGAGCATGGTGAAAGCTCACGTAAAGATAATAAAAAAAAATATGGCAATACTAACAAGGTAGTAATGGGGCCAAAGAAACAAATTTTCAAGAAATAATTTTCTGTAAATTGTTATAATTGTAATAAACCTAGCAATAAGGTATCTGATTGCAGGTTGCCAAAGAAAAATCAAGAAGCCCACATGGTGGAAAATCTGGCCAAGGATGTTGATGAGATGCACCTCGCCGAAGTTATATCCGGAGTGAATCTAGTAGGCTCAAAATCCACATGAATGGTGGATTGACATGGGTGCTACCCGTCATGTTTGCTGAAACAAGGATTTGTTTAATGTTCTTGACGAGACTATGGATGGAGAAAAACTCTTCATGGGAAATTCGGCCACGTCTGACATCAAAGGAGTGGGGAAAGTGTTACTGAAAATGACATCTGAAAAAGAATTGACTTTTAATAATGTCCTTTATGTACCAGAAATTCGTAAGAACCTAGTGTCTGGTTCTTTGTTGATCAAACATGGTTTTCGTGTGGTGTTTGAATCAGATAGGGCCATTTTGACAAAAAATGGAGCATTTGTAGGGAAAAGTTATAAATGTAATGGGCTTTTTAAGCTCAACTAGTATTTGAACCTGTTCATTTGCATAGATATAAAACACATTTTTGTTTGTAATTATTAATTAGACATGTACTTCTATCGTATAAAAATTATTACTTTTTCTTAAGTTACTTTTATCATTCAAAATTAATTGAGATTTAAATTTTATTTTAACCATGCAACGTTTACATTGTAACATAAATAAAATAATTTATATATTTATGGCATATATTAAGAAAATTAACATAAATAAAAAAATATTGGTGTTTCTGATTTTTAGAAAAAAAAAAATATGTGTCAATCATATTTTTATTCCAACAATGCAACCAAATATAGTGGTTACAGCTCTGAATGTGTCAATCAACTTTAAGTTCCAACATTAGCCGTTACACATTTGAATATTTTGTACCCAAGTTTAGAATTGATTTAATAACTGATCCAAAAAATAAATAATAAAAATATATATATTAATGTGTAACAGTTTTAGTAGATTACTGAGTAATAAATTAAAAAAAATGAATTCATTTTGGAGGAAAATGAAAATAGGTTTTGTTAAATGTTTTATTAAATACATCAAGTAGTGATTATATATCTATAGATGTGATGACAATCAATAAAAATGTTAATTCTTCCGTTTATATGATTGAGTCTTCCATTGTGTGAAATGATAGACTGGAACATAACAACTAATGATAGACTGGAACATAACAACTATAATACGCTGCACAGGTTAATAAAATTGAAAAGCATACCTATGTTCCATTTGGTTAAAAACATAAGTGTGAAACTTGTGTTGAAGCGAAATTGACACGATTACAATTTCAAACTATTGAAACAAATAGTGAACCACTTGATTTAAAAGCTGTCACGACACCTGGTAGAAATAAATATTTTATTACTCTAGAAGTTAATCGAAAGCAAAATCACAACAAATATAAGCACAGCTTTGATAATCTTGAGGTTATAAACAAAATAATTTATCCAATATAACCAGCCGTAAGTTTTCAAACATCCCAAAAATCAAACCGCCGTACATGGTGATTTACATAACCACCAGCAATCAGTATCCAACTATCCACATCATACGTCAACTTCTCAAACACCATACAATGAGTGGCCATTTACAAAACATGCGGTCACTATCCATCTTATCGGTTAAATACCAAACAACAATTCATCCAAACTTCAACAAAAAGCCATACCAAACAACAATTCATCCGAACTTCAACAAAAAGCCTCCACACCGTCAGCATAAACCCAATCTTCCTCTTTGACCATCAAAGCTTGCAACTAAATTGTCCGTTGCCTTTTACGGGCCGAATGTTCAAAAGGAGTAAAGATTTGGGTATACTTTTGCTCCCATTGGTTCTTGAATGCATCAACCTAATCATCGAGTACACCATTTGATATATATATAAACATGTATTATAAAGAAACATAATACTCGGATAGATAATAATATGATACAATTGATTACCAACATCTTAATTTGACGCACCTTGTGGAGCAGTGAGTCCAGGGTCTCATTTAACCCATTCAAATGGTGCCCTTTGCTCTCGCTGGCTGGGGAAAGACACTGGTGAAAATAATTATACAAGTTAGATCTACTTAAATGCCTCCTAACAAGATATTTAGTTTATATATCTAACACGCATACACATACCCCATGATGTTGCTGCCAAAAAACATTCCGTTCTCTAACTACAGCACGGCAAGTCTTATCTATCAAACTCAACACTTCTCCCACCATCACTCTCGTTAGTGGAGCCGAGACAGCTATAGGAATCAACTCTGTCGCATGCTCCAGCAATGCCTCAACTGGCAACTGCTCCGCCAACTGCATAATATTGATATTACACATATTTTTTTTGGAATGCAAATCATGCGTTTGTTTTATTTTCTACCCTCTGGCGGCCACAACAAGTTGAGAAAACAAACCAAGTCTGTGAAATGAAATGTTGCAGATCTTTTCAAATCACTCACCAAGTGGGAACAGTAGCTCATCATTTCAAATAGTCAAATTGCAAACTCACACCAATGCATCATGCATTACATGTGAAATCATTCTTGACGAAGAAAATCAAAAGTAAGAACAAGCCGCAAGGCCCGCACAACAATTATCTAACATTGACAATGATAACAAGCTTGCACCAGGCAATATTTTAGATCCGGATGGTCAAGTTAAAGAATACAATTTAGCCACGTGATTGTGAAATGGCGATAAGGGGATACTCAACAGTCCAAGAGGAGATCGCAACAACATACGAAGTTAAGGGAAAATTGTGTTCTACTCAAAAAGACACAAAAGCAATTGATAATATAAATAAATAAATAAACAATTGTATATAAGGGTCAGTCTTCATTTCCTCTGTTTCGAGAAGCTTTGCATGAAAGAAGAAATATACAGAAATTCCCAACTTTTGTTGCATAAAGAAATACCTTTAACTGCTCAGTCACCAATAGCTTATGTCGCAATATAGTAATCTACTGTCAAGGCAAACTTCCTTATTATAGCATAGTATTAGTTGGTGCTTGAAATTGTCGATTTATCTTCCTTCACCAGCCAATATTAAGGATCAGTTTCTATCCAATAGAATCATGTTTTTCAGTTCCCCAATTTCAACAAAGCAAAAGGGAAAAACAAGAAAGAGAGATGGAGAGATAATATTTAACCTTAATTTGTTCCTCAATATACTTTTTGGAGATCAGAGGGTCTAGCACTTCCCCATGTTCTTGGGCAGCTTTCTTTTTCGTCTCATGTTCTTCTTCAAGCTTAGCAATACTGTCCAAGATGCCATAACCCTCATCCTTCACCTTGCTTAGCTCATAATGGAAAAACTGTCCAAAAAATCCAGCCAAGGGCAAGTTAAAATTAATTTAAACCATATGCGCACTATAAAAAATCCAAACTAACAAACTAAAGAAAATTAATGTACGTGAATTTACATATCTTACCAAATTTGGCATTTTATCAGAAATCGGGCGAAGTAAGTATCTATCGTCAGGTTCATATACTTCGTCATCGTCTAGCAAGCAATGATCTACCAGCTTTTTCTCTAATTCGACAGCAATATCTCCAAATTTATTATCTGAATGGATGGTAAATGGAACCCCCAACTTCTGACACAATTACAAATTCAAGAAAAACTGTTAATTTTAACAAGAAATTGAGTAAACGGGCAGCTCAATCATCAACATGTAGTGGCATCAATTGCTACCTCGCATACTTCCTTGAGGTGTCTGTGGAGCATATCCAGCAGAATTCTCGAATATTTTGCCGTGTCAGAAAGTGATAGACAGTATGTAACCTCTCTGTCGAACTTATCATCAAAATCCTATTGGGGAATCCACAAAAAATAATTAACAAACAGAAGAAAATATGAAATTAACAATGGTTGAAGCTCGCTAATTCGTAATCTACTTACCGTGACAAGATCTTTCTTGGACTTAATCTCGGGCTCAAAATCTGTGAGCTGTTTGATTTTAGGATGACACTCCTTGCAAGAACAAGCTTCACTAAAAAAAAGAGCGAATTAGGGATTTGAACCGAACAGAATTTTCTTCGAAGAACATACAAAGCTTAAATAAAAATTTAGAATACGGACTATAATGGATAAATCATCGTACCTTAATGGATAAGGCAAAGTAGATGCGAGCAATTTCTAAGACGAGGAGAAAATCAGACGACGACGGGTGTGTTCACATCTTTACCCTAGTGCTCAGAAAATTACTTAATAAAATTCGGTGGGCGGAATGAGTTGGGCCAAATCGGGTTTTCTGATTTCTAATTTTGTTGTTTGGTTGGGCTTTGTTAATGATGATTCTTGGGAAATTTTTACTCTTCCAGTAAGAATTGTAATATATTGCATTTTTACCATCGGATCAAATTTAATTATATCTATACCTAAAATTTAGGATTTTATTAGAAGTATACCTCATATAAATAATCATACAAATAAAACACGCTCCATCCTTAATTCTCGCTGACTCATAAGATAGAGAAATAAAAATAAATAACTGATTCATTTGATTTCTTAATTCATGGAGCTATTAGGTGGTATATACTGCGTTTATGTTAGTATATATTCAGTATATGTTGCATCGAAGAAAATGTCTTCCATCAAAAAATTATATCTTCCTCTTTTTTTCTTTTTATACATAAAGGCATATATAGAGTTTAAAAACATATTATAACAGCTTTCGCGATAAATTTTTTTTATCATATATAAAAAATATACTGAATATATACCATACATATACAAAAAAGAAAACATAAGTACTGATAGATATACCATACATATACTGTAGATATACTGTAGAAAAAAATATATTGAATATATACCATACATATAATGTAGATATGAGAATCAAACATAAGTGCTGCAAGAAGTTTAATAGAATGGGGATCAATTCTTATAAAAAGCGCTATAAGCTACAAAAGCTAAACAATCGAAAGAAATTTTTCCTGCATTCTATGATAGAATTTCTATTAATGAACAAGAATTCAACATATATCCTCAGTTATAAGATACAAACAGTGCACATATAAGATACAAAAAGTTACAGAGTTGTCCCAACTCTGTCATGATAAATGGCGCTCTCGAAACAGTAATAATGAAAAAAAAAACCCGATTTTTAGATCCAGGGGAGGATTAGCATCCCCGAACAAGTACTTGAAGAACGCCTCCAGATTCACCCCCCCGTCTATGAAACAAGTGTGCGTGCTTGAGCCCATCGATGAGGCCCTGCGCGCCGTCCACCGTCGAGTTCGCTTCCCCCTGCATCTCGGCCAGGAACCGCCGCAGTCCGGCAGCTTCCATCACCTATATAACCGTCACGAAATTCTCAATCCGATTAAAACACTAACGAATCGAAGAGCGGAAAACGTGATTGGAATCGGCTATTCTTTAATAGGGAATAGTCTAAACGAAGTTCGAAGCTTAAAGGTGAAAGAATCGAGGGATGTCGGCCATGGATTTTTTGCTTTCCTTAACCTAGAAGGCGGATGGTTCTTTTTTCTGCGGGGTTTCATATATATTGCAAATCTTAGGTATAATTGTAATATTTATGACTCTGTTTAGTAATTTAATGATTAAGAGTATAATGATGATAAAAGTATAATATTAATCACGTCTGATAGTAAGGGGTGCAAATTCCTCATGATTCTTTTGTTCTCTTCAAACTCAACTTTACCTTCCCTAGCATATATATTTTAGAGTAAATTACTTACAACACGAGTGCACAACTATTTATTTGTAATCTTACAGTTGAATAATAAAGTTTAGCAAAATTACAAATTTGTTTAAATTTAATTATACGGAATTTTCAATGTAGGGAGTAATAATATATTATATTCAATTTACACAGATTTTTTAGGATAAGTTACCAAATTAAATCAAAACTAACCCCCATTTCACGCATTATCAATGTTCATCTCTCTCACGACCAAAACCCACAATCCATTCAACGCAACCGCCTCATTAGTAAACCCTATGTTCATTTTTTATGGCTAAAACCAAAATCCTCCCTATAGCAGGCAAAACCCCCAATCGCGAAGTCGGTGTTGATGCACAGAGGCGATGAACCGATCTCGACGTGGTGGCAGAAGCTGCGACAGCGACAGTGCAGCCGCCGACACCCGACATTCATTTTCACTCTCCCTAGAAATTCTTGAGAAATAAAAGGACTTTTCCCACAGATGGGGCAAGCAAATTCCAGAATTCAATATTGCTTTTTATGCTTTCTTCGTACTAAGCAATGGCCGAGGTTCTCTTGGCCGTCGGGTGCGACCTTCAAGAGCGAGTTCCGATAGGGATGGGTGAAGAACTTCGGCAAATTTGTCATGCCAGACGGTGACGGTGACGGAAGCTCGGGCTTGTTGCGATGTCGGCAGTATATGTTGCATTTATTTATAGTATATTTTCGGTATATGTTACCGAAATTATACTACGCCAGTATGTTTGTGAGCAGCGGCGATATACAAATACTATATGTTTGGTATATTAAAAGTTTATTTGATGTTTATTCATAGTTTACATTTGGTATATTAGTAGATTTTCAAGTTCATTTTTCAATGTTTATTTGATGTTTGTTCATTGTTTATATTTGGTATATTGACATATTTTTTTGTTTTGGTGATTCTTATTAGTTGATGTTTATTCATAATTTATGTGTTTTTTAATTGGTTTATAAACTTATAATAATAATCTAAAAAAATAAACTAGATATATATTTATAGTAAAAAAATTTATTTACAAATTTACATAGAAAGATAATTAAATTTAAATGAAATGGAATAAAGAGAAAAGAGTGATATAGCCATATAAGGATAATCCTGTCCAGAGGTCCCCTACTCGACCGGAGAATCGTCCGAACCACTTATATGTCGACATGATGAGGACGACATGCTCAAGTCGACTCTTCCAAAGTCGACTCTACGAAGAACGACCGCGAGGAGGCAAAAATTTGGTCAGTCGACTCTCGTAGGTCGACCTCAGTCTGTCGACTTCCAATAGTCGGCATCTGTATAAGAACCACAAGAGCGTAGCCTCCGACCATTCAGATACCCTAAGATGACTCCCAGAAGTTGACTTCACTAAGTCGATTCTCTGAAGACGACTTCCATTCGAGAGAATTAACCGAGCGTAGCCTCCGAATCCTCATATGATCATAAGTCGACCTCCTAGCTCTCGAGGTCGACTCTGTATACCTCGAAGACTAAAGATGTGATGACGACTCATCACACTTGAAGCTTTATATCTTTCAAAGGGATAAAGGAGAATCTTGTGATGACTCAGCAGCAAGTGGAGACGAACCGACCGGGGCATTTTGGACCTTTTAGGTCCACCGACTTGGGCATTTCAGGTACTTCAAGTAAGCATTCACTCCTATATAAAGAGGATGAAGTAACCCTAAACCCTAACTTTCATTCATTCTCCATACTCCCTCATAGCTGCTGCGCAGCCTCATTACATCTCTCTCACACTGACTTGAGCGTCGGAGGCTCTACGCCGAAAACACCTCCGGCGTTGAGTTTTTGCAGGTATTCTCACGGTCTAGCAACGATTCAGAGGCGGTTAAAGCAGATATGAGCTCAAGTCCACCAGTTCTCTTCGGATATAGAAGTAGACTCATCAGAGAGAGAATGTAGTGCCCCGATTTTCACAAGATAAATTTTAATTAGAAAAGAACACTAAAGTTAAAACGGTATTTTAAATAAAACAAACAACTCAAATTTTGAATAAGTTTGAATGTTATTGAATTCCTACTACGTATTTAGTCTTTTAGTAAATTTTTATTTCGTTAATTGTTATTTTTAATTATAAAATGGATTGGTATTTCTCTTATTTATTTGGTGCATACCCGAACAAGATTCAAGAGCCAAAAACGAATGTTATGGGTTTTGTTTCATTACTTTGTTAAAAATATAAACTGTTAATATTTGACAATAAATTGACAGATGAACACCCACTTTATTTTATCCTATGGTATTAGCATCAGTACCATTCTACAAAACTAAAAACATTACGAAATCATTAAATGGGAAAAATGGAGAAGTCCGAGTGACACATATCCTTTTATTCATCTCTGTGGCCACAAATTTAAACTTTTGGTCAAAGAATGTGGCCAGTACGTTCGATTATAAGATGGCACGTATCCTTACGATTAAGTCGAGGATTGAAAAAGTGAGAAACAGTAGCTTGTAAATTTTTAGAGCACATACAATTTCATATTTGAGACACATCATAACCCAATTTATTTATTTATTATTACTTATTTTTTTGTATGTGTGTGTACACACATTTTGTATTGTAAACAGAAATGCAGAGACCTTTTTTTTTTTGAATTAGTTTTTAAATTGCTAAGTAAATTTTTAAATTTTATGGAATGAACTAACATCATGGATTCCTTAATAGACTACTTCGTATATGGAATTCAAGTCACTTGGACGTCATTCCCTGTGTTACAAATGCTACAGAATATATATACATACTGTATATATACATAATATAAAAATGAGTGGAAGTTTTATAAAAGTCTATTGACAAAACATATACATTATATACACAATTGTAGTTGGATATTCTCGATGATGTCGTCGAATATTCTCGCCAGGTGGATATTCGCCACGCGTACCCACGGCGATTTTCGAGGTGTTTCGAATCGTCGTCGGTTGGACATTTCTCAAATTAGGGATCTCAGCCAGTTTGCAAATTGCGTCATAGTCGATGCTCGATTTTCCGGCGAGCCGAGGCCGAGGGTGTAGGGGCACGATTGCATCTGGCTTTTGATTGAATATTAGATTTTATTTACAGTATCGAAGAGGCGGGGGAGGAGGCTACCCTCGCTGACATGGCTTACCACCACCATGTCGTCAGCGAGCTTCCACACCTCCGCCAAGCTATTTTTCGGTGTTTTATGGAGTCGGTTTTATAGAGTCTGAATTTTTTATTTTTTATTTTTCTTTTTGTGTGTGTGTGTGTAGGGTAGAT
>BKCP01007626.1:1507701-1548588 GCA_008636005.1 Striga asiatica | reverse complement strand
GTTCAAATTTTGAATACGTGTATGATTAGTTATAGATAAATGAATCCAACATATTCTAACTACCAAAAAATATGGAAACACATTTCCTTATTTAAAAATTCAAATTCAAGAATGTGAGGAGTTGAATTTTAGATTTAATTTGAAATTAACCACTAATGTATATCTTATGTAAATAAAACATAATAAGAAAAAAAAATTGTGTGGTAACATTTTTCGAAAAGTGTGAGGAGTTGACTTTTAGATTCAATTTAAAATTAACCAATGTATATCTTATGTAAATAAAATTTAATAAAAACAAGAAAAATAGAAACAAATGTGTGGTAACATTTTGGAAATCTATTACTATTATTACGACTAAGAAAAATTGTTCAAAAAACTCAAAAAAAATTATCTTATTTTCCCGCTTCATATTCCCGCTTTTTTTTTTCGTTTTATTACTTTATTCGGTAAAGTTATTTTATTTTATTTTTCATAATCCCGCCTACATTTCAATTGTAATTTATTTGGACGTATATCATAATCCTTTTTTTATTTGAATCGATTTGGTAGGAATCGGATATTTTCTTTTTTTTTTGGAAGGGAGTTGATATAAATCGGATAACATCAATTTAAATTAATTAATTATGAAATTTAATTTCTTTTTTTTTTCAAATCCGATTTATATTATATAGATAGATTTCACTTCCTTTTTTTGTAAGCGATTACCTTTTTTTTTTGTAAGCGATTGTTTCAATTAAACGTGCACTAAGATCGGGTTGACCGAATTAAACAATTTTGAATAATATTAAACTAATCGATTACTATTAAATTAATTTTATTTGATTTTCACGTCTAAAATTTTCCAAAATACTATTTTTGTTTTTGTGGAAAATGGCGGTTGGATGAAAAAGTCAAATTCAAATTAAAAAAAATTATTATTTTGAAAAAGATATTTTGTAAACCTTAATTCATAAAAATATGGTCAATGATAACTTTAAATACAACGGGTAAATATGGTCAATGATATCATAAATTATATTATATATTCGATAAGTTCAACTTAATTGATGATTTTGTTTGTTAATATTTGCTTAACTACAAAATATTTTAAAGTTTATAAAGAATCTCATTTTATGTAGGTTCTTGGTACTTTTTATTTGTACATATTCATTTTTCATCTCATATCCAAATACAAATTTAAATGCGGATCTTACATGTTTATTAGAAATATATGTATATTTTTTCAAAAAGTATGACGATCATATAATTAATTTTATCATATATCATATGTTGGATGTTATTAGTTTGGTTGGGGACACTCATTATATTCAAATAAATAATATATAATTTTTCATATTTGGTATTTCTTTTTTTATAATAATAAGATGTTAAACATAAATAACTATGTTTAATATAAAGTCTTAGAAAAGGTTTTAAGTAAAAACCCCTCCGTGCAGCGCACGGGATACACACTAGTATGTATTATAAAGAAACATAATACTCGATAGATAATAATATGATACAATTGATTACCAACATCTTAATTTGACGCACCTTGTGGAGCAGTGAGTCCAGGGTCTCATTTAACCCATTCAAATGGTGCCCTTTGCTCTCGCTGGCTGGGGAAAGACACTGGTGAAAATAATTATACAAGTTAGATCTACTTAAATGCCTCCTAACAAGATATTTAGTTTATATATCTAACACGCATACACATACCCCGTGATGTTGCTGCCAAAAAACATTCCGTTCTCTAACTACAGCACGACAAGTCTTATCTATCAAACTCAACACTTCTCCCACCATCACTCTCGTTAGTGGAGCCGAGACAGCTATAGGAATCAACTCTGTCGCATGCTCCAGCAATGCCCCAACTGGCAACTGCTCCGCCAACTGCATAATATTGATATTACACATGATAAATGATGTTTTAGAAATGCAAACATATGTTCGTTTTATTTTCTACCCTCTGGCGGCCACAACAAGTTGAGAAAACAAACCAAGTCTGTGAAATGAAATGTTACAGATCTTTTCAAATCACTCACCAAGTGGGAACAGCAGCTCATCATTTCAAATAGTCAAATTGCAAACTCACACCAATGCATCAGGCATTACAAGTGAAATCATTCTTGACAAAGAAAATCAAAAGTAAGAACAAGCCGCAAGGCCCGCACAACAATTATCTAACATTGACAATGATAACAAGCTTGCACCAGGCAATATTTTAGATCCGGATGGTCAAGTTAAAGAATACAATTTAGCCACGTGATTGTGCAATGGCAATAAGGGGATACTCAACAGTCCAAGAGGAGATCGCAACAACATACGAAGTTAAGGGAAAATTGTGTTCTACTCAAAAAGACACAAAAGCAATTGATAATAATAATAATAATAATAATAATAATAAATTAATAAAAAGCAATTGTATATAAGGGTCAGTCTTCATTTCCTCTGTTTTGAGAAGCTTTGCATGAAAGAAGAAATATACAGAAATTCCCCAATTTTGTTGCATAAAGAAATTCCTTTAACCTCAGTCACCGATAGCTTATGTCGGCAATATAGTAATCGATTTTCAAGGCAAGCTTACCTAATTATAGTATAGTATTAGTTGTTGCTTGAAATGATCGATTTATCTTCCTTCACCAGACAATATTAAGGATCTGTTCCTATCCAATAGAATCATGTTTTTCGCTTCCCCAATTTCAACAACGCAAAGTGGAAAATCAAGAAAGAGAGAGGGAGAGAGCTCGTTTTTCACCTTAATTTGTTCCTCAATGTACTCCTTGGAGATGAGAAGGTCTAGCACTTCCCCATGTTCTTGGGCAGCTTTCTTTTTCGTATCATGTTCTTCTTCAAGCTTAGCAATACTGTCCAAGATGCCATAACCCTCATCCTTCACCCTACTTAGCTCGTAACGGTAAAACTGTCCAAAAAATCCAGTCAAGGGCAAGTTAAAATTAATTTAAACCGTATGCGCACTATAAAAAATCCAAACTAATTCAAACAAAGAAACTAACGAAAATTAATGTACGTGAATTTACATATCTAACCAAATTTGGCATTTTATCAGAAATCGGGAGAAGTAAGTATCTTTCGTCAGGTTCATATACTTCGTCATCTTCAAGCAAGCAACAGTTTACTAGCTGTCGCTCTAATTCGACAGCAATTTCTCCAAATTTATTATCTGAATGGAGGGTAAATGGAACCCCCAACTTCTGAAACAATTTCAAATTCAAGAAAAACTGTTAATTTTAACAAGAAATTGAGTAAACGGGCAGCTCAATCATTAACATGTAGTGGCATCAATTGCTACCTCGCATACTTCCTTGAGGTGTCTGTGGAGTATATCCAGCAGAATTCTCGACCATTTTGCCGTGTTAGAAAGTGATAGACAGTGTGTAACGTCTCTGTCGAGCTTATCATCAAAATCCTATTGGGAAATCCACAAAAAATAATTAACAAAACAAAAGAAGAAAATACGAAATTAACAATGGTTGAAGCTCGCTATTTCGTAATCTACTTACCGTGACAAGATCTTTCTTGGACTTAATCTCGGCCTCAAAATCTGTTAGCTGTGTGATTTTAGGAAGACACTCCTTGCAAGAACAAGCTTTACTGAAATCGGGAGCTGGCGAAAACAGGAGACACCGGTCTACGTGTTTTTGTTCATTGGATGCATCCAGAAAACCCAAATCCATACTTAACGATAGCTGTTTCAAGAAAAAAACAAAAAAACAAAAAAAAGAGAGAGAGAGAATTAGGGATTTGAACCGAACAGAATTTTCTGCGAAGAACATACAAAGCTTAATTAAAAATTTAGAATACGGACGAAAATGGATAAATCATCGTACCTTAATGGATAAGGGCAAAGAAGATGCGAGCAATTTCTTAGACGAGGAGAAAATCAGACGACGACGTGTGTTTTCACGTCTTACCCTAGTGCTCAGCTTAAACCAACCTTTGATTAGGTATGCCTCTCGCCAACCGCCAGATGAGATTCTACACTTGCCAGTCGCCCACTTTGTTGATGATTTTGGACGATGGAAGTGGGACTGTTTCCATGGGCTTCTTCCCTCGCAGATTATCATGCATATTACGGCCACGCTGACTCTAAACCCGATGGCGGGAGATGATCACATCATATGGAGATTTTCACATGATGATAAGTTCTCTACACGTACTGCTTATAAAGCCCTAGTTATTTCTGAACCGGACCCTAATCGACAGCTCTAGAAAGTGATTTGGCGTACGACGGCACCACAACGGCCGCGGAAATTTATGTGGCTTGTTGCTAAGGGTCGTCTACTAACCAACGAGGAGAGGGTGAGGCGGAAGTAGTCCATCTCGGCGGCCTGCGACCTTTGTGGAGATTGTGAATCTGTGTTGCATGTATTACGGGACTGTCCACCCGCTAAAAGCTTATGGTCCAAGCTGCTTCCGTCGGGTCAGACTATGATATTTTTCCAGCTACCCCTCCGCCCCTGACTGCTATGGAACTTGGTGAAGTCTCGACTGGGACACGTAGATTATTGGAATACTCTATTTGCGGTCACGACATGGCGTATGTGGGGATGGATGAACGATCGGGTTTTCAACAACCGAGCTATTAGTTGTGATTTGCGACATATGGAGGTTATACGTATAGCCCGTGATTATGGGCGCACGGTGGCAGCCTCCATGCAGGCCGAAGCCGCTCTCCATGTTACTCGTATGATCCATTGGTCTCCGCCACCTTCGGGGTGGATTAAGCTCAACACGGACGGTGCATTGATTCTTGCAACGGGAATGGGTAGTTCTGGTGGCCTTCTTCGCGATGAAATGGGCCGCTGGCTCGGTGGATTTCTAATGAATATCGGTGTTTGCACTATAACGGGAGCCGAGCTTTGGGGCCTTCGACAGGGTCTACAATTGTCCTGGGATTTGGGATTTCATCGATTGATTGCCGAAGTTGATAGCCAATGTGTCACGCAAATGGTACTTGGTTCTGCCGACAATCTTGGAGCTCATGAGACCATTGTCCTGGCCATTCGCGGTATGCTTCAATGGGATTGGGGTGTTCGTTTACAACATGTGCATAGGGAGGCGAATTTTGTCGCCGACCATATGGCAAGTTTAGCATCTACTTCTTCTGTTGGCTTACAGCGCGTATCCTCACCTCCACCGGGCATGGACACCTGGGTTGATCACGATATCCTTGGGGTGTCGTATCCCAGGAGAGTTCTTATGTAGTACCGTTTAGGCCTCTGGCCTCTTCCATTGTACCAAAAAAAAGAAAATTACTTAATAAGATTCGGTAGGCGGAATGAGTTGGGCTAAATCGGGTTTTCCGATTTTGTTGTTGGGTTGGGCTTTGTTAATGATGATTCTTTTGTTCTCTTCAAACTCAACTTTACCTTCCATAGCATATATACTAGTACTGACCCGTGCGATGCACGGGCTAGTATATTTTTCTAAAACATTTTAATATTAACATTAAATTTAATGCACTTTGTAGATATGTAACAAATGTAAAATAGAAAAAAAATGAATTAAAAATTTCATAAATTAGTAAACACTTCTTTGTACACAACGTTTTGGGTCTGATTTGGCGGCACGTCATCGTCATTACAGGCTAATATTTTCAATCTATTTCGATTGGTGACGCGGGAGGCGGCAACATATAATTAACCATGACTGAACACCGGCTTCTTAAGAAATAAACCAACATTCGATAACGACTGTCCTTGACTCTTGTTGATAGTCATGGCATAAGAAACCATAATCGAAAATTGTCGCCTCTGAAATACCATTTGTAATATCATAGAACAACATAGGATTCGAAGCATTTGATGAACTTCCTGATCCTATAATCATTTGACGTTTAGTAACAGTTGTTCCAGTGCGAATATCAGAATCCACAGTATCTAGTCAAAATAACATGATTTCAATATTATTTTCAATTTATTTGTATAATCAATATTTTAAAAGTACATAATCAATATACAACATTAATAAGAACAATGAAGTAATAACATTGATTCATTTTAAAAGAAACTACCGCTAATGAAGAATGAAAATCAAAATTGTAATAAAAAATACACATTTCATATATTATAATATAAAAAAATAAATTAATAAACTATTTGTAATTTTATAATGGATCGCCGCAATATTCTAACATATATAAACTGTATTATAAAGCATACAAAGTTGTTGAAATATTGAATAATTAGTTAATTAAAAAACAAAATTGTAGTAAAAAATTAGCCCAATAATACACATATTTAAGTTCAATTAATACAATGTTTGGGCTGCCCTTAAATTTGTTAAAACTGGCCCATAAAATCAGCCATTACTGGAATCGAACGGCCCAATTTTGTTTTTTTCTTTTTTCTTTTTGGTTAAGTGAGTGGGCTTATAGAAAGAAGCCCAACATGTATAAGGCTTTCATATTGGACGGTGAATATTGTTACACTTGTAACTATCGGACGGATGAAATGTTTTTCATAAGTGTATAAAAGAGAAAGAGGCGGCGTAGGGTTTCATATCAGTTCATCACACCGATCCCACCGATATTCTCAATCTTTAACAAATTCCATTGAAATACACTAATTATAGTAAGATCTATGTCTGATATAGCTAGATCGGCCCAGAAATTTTTGATTTTTAGGGCCATGCATTTCATATTTCCTAGATCGACCAGAAATTTTTAAAATTTTCGGGCTTCAAAGTTCTTGTCTCAACAATCAAGATCTTTCTATGTTTTGTTGGTGCTCGGGGTTCCAGCCATAGACAAAGAGCACGAAACAGATCGGTAACTATTCGAAGGTTTGGTTTTAATTTTTTTTTTCACTTATTTTTTGCTAAATCGAGCATTATTATAACTTGTACTTCATATGTCTGTCATACTCTATGCTCGTTTTCAGATCTGTGTAACCTTATAATTTTTTCAAATTTTGTACTGAGACTTTGTAAAAATGATAGTGTGTGAGTGTGTGTTTTGTTCGATTTATAATGTTCTAATCAACGTTTTTTATTTTGTATATTGGTTTGAGCACATGGTCCGATTTGAAGATCTACTTAATGGCAAAATGGAAAGCTTTATGTCAATCTGAGGTAGACCATTCATGAGGTTGAAATAAAATTCGATCATTAAGTACACAAAGGTTCGAATTTTTTGAATTTAGTTCAGCGAATTGCCCAAAAATCTCACTTATACTGTATATTTTTTTTTCTAATTTACTGTTAATTAAGTACTATATTCCATTTCATAATTTTTCTCAAAATCTGATGTTGAATCGAAATGTGAAACCACTAATTCGAGATTGAGAGCGGCAATAAGTTCAAATCTAAGCTAAAGAAAAACAAATCAATCGGCGTAAGGTTCTAAAAAATTGACATGAATTCATTTATTGGTTCATTACTATTGTTTATTGTATTTAGTTAAATAAGCATGTTATTTTTCCAAAATGAAACATTCATGCTAAAGCATTTTTAAAGTGAACTGATTCGTTGAAAAAAAATGTATATGCTGTAAACATGCATCTCATAATTATTTACTGTATAGAACGCAAGTATTATATTTGGTGCCAAAAAATTTATCATCGATACCATGACGACATGGCTGAACAAACTATGGACCTGCATCTATATACAAAATGAATATTTTTACTTTTTGTATTAACATTTTTTTTTCTGTACACAATGCATATTCAACATATTGATATGGAACAAACAAAAGCACGAACATAGAAACATTCTACACATGTTATGGCACTATTATCTGAGAACAGGTATGTTATTATAAATTCATAAACAATAGTAACAGTTACATAAGTCTATGTTAGTTAAGCAAACATACAACTATTAGTCATTTTTACTTTGTACAAAATTCTTACTTTCATTGTTCTGTACAAAATGCATGTCCAATATACCAAGATGGAACAAACAAAAGCTTGATCACAGAAACATTCCACAAACTTGTTTTGGAAATATGATCTGCAAACAGGTATGGTATTCGAAATTCAAAAATAATTATTGCAGTAAGATTCAACAACCTATATCAGCAAAGCATGATATTCTGAAAAAATTCTATGGTAGTTAATTAATACTACAAATATAAATAGATTTACCTTGGCCTTTTTTGCTCCTTTTGTTGAGTCCCTTGTTTGTTGAATTGATCGTATCTGATTTTAACAAAGTATCTAGTATATTGTGTATGAATTAGGAATAGTTTGTTATAGCAAAAATTAATAAAATTCTAACATTATATAGACTCCTATTCATACATTAAAAGCAGTAAATAATTAAATAAATGGATCAATATTGCAAAACGAATATATAGTATATGTTTCATGTATGGAGATTATATAATAATTACCTGAGGTTCTCCCTATGTTATTCTTGGATCCATTAGATCTTGAACTGAATGGTGTTGATTGGTTCGATTCCATTGAACCTTTTCCGTTATTGTAGTTCACAATGAATTCATCTCACAACGAATTGGTATTACATAAATTATAGAGAAATCTATTGATAGACAATGAAGAGGTTTTGTTGAACACAAAGACGTGTGTCATAGTTATATATGGGACTCTGATTCTTTATTAGAACGAATATAGGATAGTTAGTTATATATAGGCATCAAAATATCTTATCAGAGAATATAGGGCAATGCACGGTGGCCTCCAATATATTTTATATATTATACTATTTGCTTTGATTACTACCAAATTTAAAACGTGTTAATCAGTAATATTCGAATCTGTAATAATTATTTTAACGGGATTTCCCTTTAAAATAGGCAACATTATATCCGATGAATCTCGAGTTCAACATATACCCAATCTTATAAGTGGATGTTCCATATAAATTTGGTGAAAATATATCGGACTTTTTATAATTTGATTGTGAAATATCTCTTGGCCTCGGAATCAGATATTGTGACATAAGTGAATATTATCTACTATCCTCCCTAAAAAATATTACAGTTAACTAAAACACAAATTAATATAATATACTTATTATAATATAATTTATTATAATTAATATACAACACCTTTTTTTAATACGATTTACTAAAAGTAATACAACAATACGATTTAATAAGATTAAATATATTTCGTAAATGAATTTAATAAAAAAAAATATTGAGAACATCAATAAAAACTCTAATAATAGTTCTATATGTAATTATGTATTCATAAAACAATTGGATTAATTACCTCTTGATCATGAAACAAGATATGAAAAGCATTCTGATAGTTCCAAATCGTGATGAGTTTCAACATTCCGATGCTTCAAATCGTGATGAGTTTCAATCAAATGGACTATTCTCAACCTCAAAAATGGCTTGTTGGATCTGTTGATAGCATAGATTGTGTCCCAGCACGGTGTCATAATGTTTTTTTTATTTGTATTTTGAGGGTGTGTTGCGTGTTTTGATGAGGTTAATAAAAAAGGATATCAATGACTACCCTTTTATACACTGTACATATTTATGTCAACCGAAATTGTGGGATGATTTTACATCAAATCATTTTATTGTAGTCATTTTCAATCATTTATCTCCTACTTTTACATCAAATCAATTTTAATCATTTTATTTTAAATATTATTTTAATATATTATTAAAATTCTACTAACAACTAACCATACAACATTTTTCAAAATTAACTATGGTTAACCAAAATAACTCATTTTTTGAACAAATTATTCCATAAACAAATGCTCCTGGAACAATTGTTGATGATTAGAAAGCAAAACAAGAATTTAAAAATTGCATGGAAAAGACAATATCAATCTAATGATATCCAATAATAAGTAATTCTCGTATAAAAAATATCTCACAATGATCCGATCAAACATTACAACAACAAAAACTCTTAGTTTAGTTATTATCAATTCTTGTTTCAAAGTTGATGTTCTCTCTGTTTATCCTTTCTTAATTCTTTTATGGCTCAATGGTCAAGAGTTCTATTGATACTCTTCTAAGACAACTATAAGACGTAAATGAGATAGTTGAAGTCCTAATCTCAACAAAGAGAGGATTGACAAGAGCTGATAAAAAAGATAGGCATAGATCACACTCTAATATATGCTTTTTTAACAAGAATTAAATGATTTAATTTTTTATAATTTACAACAATATATACTACTAATAAAATTTAGCCTGTCGCCAACGTTTAGAATGGTTTGTCGGAGTATGAACATGTGTTGGATTAATAAAATATAACTTGTCGTCAAAGTTCGGTAACAACTATATCGCAACATCAGTGGTTAATCAACTGAAATTGATTTATGCCACAAGTAATATTAGGGTAAATAAATTTTTGCAACACTATACGTGCTTTTGGAATTTTCAACCTAAAATATTTTTTTTTGTAAAATATAACCTGAACTACATATATACAATTATTTGCACGCTCGACTAGTTTTTGACCGTCCGATCATCCGCAAAAAAAAAAAACACGTGTATGGTCAAATGTGGTCGAGCGTGCAACTAGTGACTGTATATATAGTTCAAGTTACATTTTATAACAAAAAATACTTTAGGTTGAAAATCTGAAAAGCGCGTTGGAAAAAATTATTTACACATAATATTAGGATTCAAAAACTGTACAGACAGCAGTACTAATTTTGCATTTATAGACCACTTTAGGACAAAGAACAAAAGACAGAATACAATGAGAATAAAAAATTCATGCCAAAGGTAAGCAAAGCTTTGATGATTCTAAGGTCATGACAGGCCAACACATGGCTATAAAGAACAAAAGCAATAATCAGTGGTAGTTAGTACTTTGCATTGTTAAACACAAAACCATAATTTATCCAAGTTCAACCCAAAAAAAGGCTCCACAAAGCAGAGGTAATAAAAACATACACCCATAATAGCATAAACTATTTTTCTCTCTCTGTGTATGGCCATGAGAGCTTGCTAGCAATCAGTCAGTCAGTTGCAGCTTTTCCAGATTTGATATCTCAAAATCTGTAAATATTTGGACATAATTTTGTTCCCAGTGGTTCTTGAATGCACGAGCCTAATCATCAAGGATCATTTCATAATATATATATATATATATATATATATATATATGTGTGTGTGTGTGTGTGTGTGTGTATAAAGAAATACAGTAACTATCAAATATCAAACATCTTAAAAGTTCACGCACCTTGTCAAGCAGTGAATCTAGGGTTTGATTCAATCCATTCAAATGGTGGCCTTTGATCTCGCCCGAGGAAGGACACTAGTGAGAAACAATTATCAAAGTTATGAGTTATTAAAATGCCTCCCAACAAGATATTAGTTTAAATTTCTTATGCACATACACACGCACCTCGTGATATTGTTGCCAAAAAGCATTCCTTTCTCTAATTATATCATGACATGTTTGATCTATGAAAGTCGAGGCTTCCCTCAGAATCTGCCTCGTGACTGGAACAGGAAGAGAGATATGCATAAGCTCTGTAGATTGCTCGAGCAACCCTTCAACTGGCAACCGCTTCACCGTCTATAATAATAATATTGATATTTTATACATGGTAACTAGCGTATAAAAAATGAAACAGCAGCTCGGCCAAATAATATGTTTGTTTTATTTTGTACCCTCTAAACTTAGAGTAGGTTGCTATTTGGATTCTTAGTTTGTTAGGTAAGACAAAAAGAACGAGAATTGGGTTGTTTTCTTAATCGTGCTTTTCAGTTCACCATTTCAACAAAGCAAAGGCTCGGAAAACAAGAAAGGGGGAGAGACTATTTTACCTTAATTTGTTCCTCGGTCAAATCCTTCAACGCCAAACGTCTCGGTTCTTCTTCATATGCTTCGTCAGCTTTAATGGTACTATGCTTTAATTCAAGCACAGCAATATGTTCCAGAAGCTGAGCTGCCTTGAACCCCACTTTAGTTCGCTTGTAAAGGGAAGACTGCCCACAAAATCCAGCCAAGTGCATGTTAAATTAATTGAAACCATAAGCACATTATTATAAGGATTAATCCAACTAATGTAAGAATGCATATCCAAGTAACTGTATATGTGCATTTTACGTAATCTTACCATATGGTTGACTTTATCGAAAACAGGGACAAGATAAAATGTCTTATCAAGTTTATCAGCCTCAGTTTCATCTAGCAAATTAGATTCTTCCAGTTTTTGAGCTAACTTGACATCAGTATCTCCCAATTTATCAGCTGAAGGGCTTCTCCTAAGGATAGACGGAAGTTCCCTCACCTGAAACAATTATCAACCAAAGAAAAAAAAAATTGTATTTTTTAACAAGAAAATGAGAAAACACGGCAAGTATAACAACATAACATGGATTACTACATGATGTTTTCCACCATCCCACTGCAGTCTTCTGAGGCGAATATAAAGGATACCAAACAAAATTTTCGACCACTTAGCAGATGAAGATAGGGCTAAACAGAGTGACACGTCCCCTTCCAGCTTAACATTAAAATCCTATTCCAAAAAAAAAAATAAAAAAATGCAGAGACGAAAATAACGGGAAAGGAACACAAAACGAAACGAGTTAACAATGATTGAAGCTCGCTAATTCATGCCCTAACTTACAGTGACAAGCTTGCTCATGGACTTAATCTCATCCTCAAAATCCTTGAGATGTGTTATCTTGGGAAGGCACTCGTGGCAAGAACACGACTCCCTGAAATCGGAAGGGGCTGAAAACAGGAGAAATCGCTCTGCATGTTGTCGTTCCTCCTCCATAGTTGCTTTTAAACACAGATCAAATTACGTGAATAAAAAGGGTGATTTTACATTTTAACTGACATTAGCTGGGCCTATATGAAACTGAAGAATATATAAAAAACTTCGTTGCAGCCCATTGTACTGAGTCACGGCCCAATTGTTTTTTTTTCTAGACCTGTCCAGAAAATGACGTTACCCTCGTCCAAAAAGCGACGTCGTTACTCTCTTTCCTTCATTGAGAAATTAGGGGTGTAATTAAATGGGCACAAAAAGTGGATTTGGGAATTTTTTTGTTGGGCTTCATATCGTTTTGAGTCCACGTGGATAGTTTTGCTATGGAGTCATCGGACATTTTTTTGTTGGGCTTCGATTTATGGAGTCATCCACACTTATTCACCCATAATGTATTGACACATGTCCTACAATAAATACAATTTAAACAAGTGTCAATACATTAAGTGGTGGATTGTTCCATAAGAAAATCATTCAATGACTCCATAAAATTTTTTTTGTTATGTCTTTTAGACTATTGTAGGAAGGCCCAAAGTCCACTCCATATTCTTTAGTTCTCAAAAGACAAAAATACCCAAACCGTACAGAACTGCATGAAGCCTCACCACACACAATACCGGCCCTCTCAAAGCTGAACACAGTTAAATTATTCGCAGCGGCGGAAGGCTGTTTTCTCCGATCGGAACCTTATTTTCAGTTCCTCAGCCGCCGTCATTTGCCGCCGCAACTTTGAATTTATTACCTTTTCATGTAGTCAGATAATATTCTACTCCGGTACTATCATTTTTCTAGGGTTTGTGCCGACGTGCTTTTCCAATTCCAGCCCCTCTATCAATCGAAGCCTTCGCTCTCGCCGCGCAACTGCTAGGATTTTCTTCTGGTTACGTCCTATTTAGCTCCAGTCGTTTCATTTTCATCCATGGATGACTGGCAGCAGTTTCTGCAATCGGTGATTTTCGGCGTTGTTTTCTCGTACCTGCTCGCGAAGCTCTTCTCCGTGATCTTCGCCTTCCGTGATGAGAATCTCAGGATCACGCGGGCGCATTCGCCGGAGCTGAAATCCGATGGGGTATCTGTGGATTCTTCGTCTGGCGCTCAGGGAGAAGCTGAGCCTTTGATCGCCAGAGACGGGAAATCCGGGGGTGAAAGGGAGGTGATCGGCGATTTTAGCGACAGTGACGATGATTGGGAGGGCGTTGAGAGTACAGAGCTGGATGAGCTGTTCAGTGCCGCCACTGCATTCGTTGCGGCCACGGCTGCTGATCGGGCAGCGGTGAAGGTGTCGAATGATGTCCAGTTGCAGCTTTATGGATTGTATAAGATTGCCACCGAGGGGCCGTGTTCGACTCCCCAGCCTTCAGCTCTGAAAATGACTGCCCGTGCCAAATGGTACTTTTGAGTAATTATGAATGTAGTTTATTCAGCAGGATGAATTTAACTGAACTGTAGCTTGTGATAGAGTTGGAATGATTGGGTCATGTTGTGAAATTATTGAGGTTAAATTTGTGACTGGGAAGCATAGCTTTTGTGTGTTTGTGACTCTGTCTCTTTTGTTCTGTTGGCTACTCACATAATTCACGTACCATTGTGTTCAAAGATGCCTCTTATATTGATAAACCTTGAAATTCTGGTTTCGTTTGCCTTGTGAGACAAGATTATTTGGTTGACCAAATGAGAATTTGCCGTGTTGTGTTCTAGGCAAGCATGGCAGAAACTGGGTGCCATGCCTCCTGAAGAAGCAATGGAGAAATACACTGATATTGTTACTGAGTTATATCCTACTTGGGCTGCTGGTGCTGCCACCGTGAGATTTAATTTGTTTTCTTTTCAATTTGCCCGAATTGTAGATTCATTTGCACTAATCTTGCTTGTTGCTGGCCTTTTTTGTTTTTTTGTGTTCTCTAGCAGAAGAAAAAAGATGAAGGGAGATGTGACACGCAGAATGCAGGCTCCCAGGGGCCGATGGGACCTGTTTTTAGTAGCTTCATATATGAGGAGGAATCTGGATCTGAACTGTAAGGATCCTGATATTATCCTATATGCTTCTCATTTAACATTCTATAGCCTACTGTGAGGAAATTGTTTCTTTATCCTGTGTTTCTGTTGTTTACAATAGTTGACATTTTTTTTTTTTTTCTCTGAAAGCATAGCCGTCTTTATGTCTTTGATTTGCTTAACTTTTCCTAGAATAGTTCTGCAATCTTAACACTTCTCATACTTACCTGCTAAAGTGAAGAGTTCAGTTCAAAGTTGAGGGAAAAGTACTTGCTCTCGGGACTGATTAGCACAAAGTTTTGTTTTCTGAAATTACATATCTGATATTTGAATTCCTATCTTTCTTCTCTCGTTTTCTTTCATCACTGTGACCTTAGAAGTAGAGAGCCTGAGTTTTTATATCTGCTCTCTATTCAGGAAAATGGATGCTATGCATGCCTTTGCACGAGAAGGGGATGAAGAGAAGTTGCTCCATTGCATAGAGAGTGGTGTGCCGTTAAATATAAAAGGTCGGTCAATCTTATATGTTTTAAAGGGATACAGTTTCTGCATAATATGAAGTATTCTTGATTGATAATTTTGATGCTTACCATCTGTCTATGAGAAGGATGTACAACAACTTTAACTTTAAAAATTGAAACTACTGTTTATTATTTCTCTTTGAGTTTATCCCATAAGACCTTTTCAATTAGTTACCTAGATATAATTTTCTTCAATTATTGCAGACAGCGAGGGCCGCACCCCTTTACACTGGGCTGTTGATCGAGGCCATCTGAATGTCACAGCACTGCTTCTGGACAAAAATGCTGATGTCAATGCTAAGGTAGACAAATTTTGTATTTAATATTTATAGTATCATTCTCAATTTTTGATATGGATGAAATGATTGTCATGGTGCTTCTGGATGTCTGCTTATAACTTAAAAGTGAGAAGGGAACAAAAAAAAAAACCATGAAATTTCTTTAAACAAAAAACTTTGTTCACTGTTTTTGTAACATGTAATGTAACAATCCATGTAAGTTTACAGGATGATGAAGGTCAAACTGCATTGCATTATGCTGCTGTATGCGAGAGAACTACAATAGCGGAGTTACTTTTAAAACACGGTGCTGATATGGATATAAAGGACAATGAGGGAGACACTCCTCGTGATCTTTGTGAGTCGAGCTGGCCAGGGCTGGAGCTTCTGGACAAAACCGCCAATTGAATTGTTAAGTTCCATGTTTGGTATACTTTTAAATGATCCCACTCTTTGTACAAATGGCAAAAAACCGATCATCTGGAGTACATTGGTCCCTTTTCTACTTTGAGGGTTTTGTTACTTAGTTTTAGCCGTATTTTGCCATCTTGAATTTGTATTTGAAGGGCATAGCTGCCCTGTTTTGCGGCCCGACGCCAAAAATTCGCTCATTGTTAAAAGGGGCTGGCTGAAAAGAAATTTAAAGGATTTTGGCTATATGCTCGATCAATTTGTACAGTGACAAAGCTCACACAAGCTTTAATCTGATTGAGAGTTTGATACAAGCTTTAGTTCTACAGCATATATATTATCAAAACATTCCAGTGAAACATATTTTTCTTTGTTGCTATTTATTACCTAGTATCAGAAACCGGATATTCGAGTGAAACGTATTTCTCTCTTTTGCTGATTATTATCTAGTATCAGAAAGTCCCTGCCGCCAATAATGCATGTACCGATCCATTTTACCCTTCATACAGGTAACTTTGATTCATGCCATCGTATGTAAACTAAAATCATATTTAAGGGAGCAGCTAAAAGAATATTTGAAGGGAGCAGCACTAAAATGATAATCACGTTCAAGTTACAATCAATGATCTGTATTAAGGGACACTGATGATCAAATGATATATATACACAATAATAGAGAAAAGAAATTATGCCAACTCGAACTAATATAATATAGCATATTCAGATAAAAAGCTTTGAGAATCACCAAAAGGAGATAGATAGATAGAACTTTTTCCCACTTGCAGAAAAAAAAAACAAAGTATAGCCATAACAAATCCCTCAATAGACCAAATAGTACATCACACATTGGGATNACCCAAGAAAAAAAAAAAAATACTGCTCCTCTTGTAAAGTTTGTAATCAAAATCTCAGGAAACAAAAGAAAAAGAGGAAAATCATCAAGAACACCTCTTAGTGAACCCGAACCCTAATCAAAGAGATCTAACCACAAAACCCCACCCTTCTTCTACAGCTCATCATGGTCTTCATCCTCTTCCTCAGCTCCCGAGCCGCCACCTGGCGCACTTCCCCCAGTCCTCTGGTACACAGCAGTGATTATAGGATTGCACACAGCCTCAACTTCCTTTAGCTTCTCCTCATAATCCTCCTTCTCAGCACTCTGGTTATCATCCAGCCACTCGAGCGCCTCTTTAGTGGCGGTCTCGATTTTCTCCTTCTCATCCGACTCCAACTTGTCGGCCAATTTGTCCTTGTCGTTGATTTGGTTCTTCATGTTGTAAACGTACGTCTCGAGGCTATTACGGGCATCGATCCTCTCCTTCACCTTCTTGTCCTCTTCGGCAAACTCCTCAGCCTCACGGACCATGCGCTCGATTTCTTCCTGGCTTAGGCGGCCCTTGTCGTTTGTGATTGTGATTTTCTCCGCTTTGCCAGAGGCTTTGTCCTCAGCCTTCACGTTGAGGATGCCGTTGGCATCTACTTCGAAGGTCACCTCAATCTGTGGGGTACCCCTGTATTTATTGGCACATTTCGAATATTATTAAAATTTCGAAACTCAAGGAGTATTTGGAAATTCAAGGGTAGTTTAGTTTTAGTAAATATAATGCAAACCTTGGGGCAGGAGCGATTCCCGTGAGATCAAATTTCCCGAGCAGCCTACAGTCCTTAGTGAGACTCCTCTCACCCTCGAAANAGTGTTGGTCATAAACAAGAAAATTAGTAAGATTTTTATACTATCTTCAGAAATAACGTGTGTGATACCTGAATAGTGACAGTAGTTTGCTGATCCTGGTAAGTAGTGAAAACTTGGGACTTCTTGGTTGGGATGACTGTGTTTCTCGGGATTAACTTGGTCATCACTCCTCCAACAGTTTCAATGCCAAGGGTCAAAGGAGCCACATCCAATAGAAGAATGTCTAATTATGAATCACAAGAGAGTTAGTGACAATCATTTCAGAATCAGATTTGACAATCCAGTTATAAAAAAAGAGGGTTTGGTGAAGAAGATGAGAAAATGATTGACAATTGTTCAAAATACAACGAAAAGCAAAATCAAGAGAGTCAAAATATCACAATGATCAAGCTTTTTCAATGTCAAATAAAATGAAGCAGCAACAGCAGATTCAAATGCAGGCATTTGTAGGATACTCAGCATTAGAATCACTCTTCTTTTCAGTGTTTGTAAATATACTCCTAACTATTATCAAAACCATTATCCAAAAGCACACCTTACCCATTCCCTTCAACTTTGATAAAAGGAGAAGCAGTGCAAATGCAGGCATTTTGAGATACTAATTAAAGCTAAAACCTTAAATTCACTCTTATTTTCTCTCAAGTGCTCATAAACACTCCAAATCCAAATTGGTAGATGAAAAGTGCATTATTACCTTTGGTCTCATCACCACCCTCTCCGCTCAAGATTCCTCCTTGGACAGCAGCACCATAAGCAACAGCCTCATCTGGGTTAACACCCTTGTTTGGCTCCTTCCCATCAAAATAATCCTTGAGAAGCTGCTGAATCTTTGGAATCCTGGTGCTCCCACCCACAAGGACAATTTCGTCAATTTGGCGCTTTTCCAGGCCAGCATCTTCCATAGCCTTCTTGACGGGGCCCATGGTCTTTCTGAACAAGTCATTGTTCAGTTCCTCAAAGCGGGCCCTGGTAAGCGGCTCAGAGAAATCCGTGCCGTCAAAGAGGGACTCGATTTCCACACGGACTTGGTGCTGACTGCTCAAAGCTCTCTTAGCACGCTCAGCTTCTCTTCTCAACTTGCCGAGTGCCCTGTTGTCCTTGCTGATGTCCTTTCCGTGCTTCTTCTTGATGAGCTTAATGAAGTATTCCATGATCCTTTGGTCAAAATCCTCTCCTGCAAGATTAAAATATATATTTTGAGATAATCGGAAATAATGTACTGAAATGAATCATTCATCTTCCACATATGGAATCAGTTAGGTAATATCTCAATTGCTTTCAGAGGCAACACTAATAAAAAAACTAGAAAAGCTTGCAACTAAAATTTGAAAATGGATGAAGAAAAGAAAAAAAAACCAGTACTGGTTACCTCCCAAGTGAGTGTCTCCATTTGTAGAGAGAACCTCAAATACACCATTGTCAATCGTCAAGATACTGACATCGAATGTTCCACCACCAAGGTCAAAGACGAGAATATTCTTTTCACCACCTTTCTTGTCCAAACCGTATGCAATTGCTGCAGCAGTTGGCTCATTAATAATTCTCACAACATTCAAGCCAGCAATCACACCGGCATCTTTAGTGGCCTGTCTTTGGGCATCATTGAAGTACGCTGCAAAAAAATGAGATGTGGAAACAGCTTTAGCAACAGTATTACACATCCTGTATTAAAGTTTAAAACAAACAATTGAAGGCAAGACTTTACCAGGGACAGTGACAACAGCGTCCTTAATTTTCTTTCCAAGATAAGCCTCAGCTGTTTCCTTCATCTTTGTCAAAATCATGGCACTGATCTCTTCGGGACTGAAAACCTTGGTTTCTCCATCTTTGATCTTCACTTGTATGTAAGGCTTACCATCTTTGTTAACAATCTTGTATGGAACAAGCTTCATGTCCTTTTGGACCTCTTTGTCTTCAAACCTGTTCAGTAGAAAGAGTTCCGAGTGACGATTTGATGTACCTCACATATAACAAAAAATAAACAAAAGGGTACGGAGCATTACTTTCTACCAATAAGCCGCTTGACATCAAAGATTGTCCTTTCTGGATTAACAGCTGCCTGATTCTTCGCAGCTTCACCAATCAACCTCTCGCCGTCAGTGAAACCAACCCATGAAGGAGTGATACGGTTACCTTGATCGTTTGCTATAATTTCAACATGTCCATTTTTGTACACACCAACACATGAATAAGTCGTGCCAAGATCAATGCCAATAACAGTTCCATACTTGACAGCCTCCTCTGAAGCAATGGTATACGCAAACAAGCTTCCTGTTACAAAGATCCAATCATCACATCAACACATTTATTGCAATGAACATGAATATCAGGCTGCATGACCAACTAGGAACTTACTACATCCATCAAGTCAAAGACAATTCAGCATTAAAGAATACATTATATACATCAATGGCAGGGCAACTAGAGCTCAGTTACATTAATCAATAGAGGTGAAAGGAATAAGAAACATGCATTCCCCTCATCCTAACTAAACAGCTCAATGGTCATTACATCCAGTAACAGTATACTCTCCAACTCAGGTATAAAAGAACAAATAAAATCAAATATTCAAATGTGATTTTGTCACAACAGCTTCAAAACAAAATCTAGTGATTTGTATTCCAAATTTCCAATACATAGAATAATAAGAGCATTATACAAGTGAGCTATTATGTTTGTACATTAAAATAAAATTATGGGTTCCCATTCCGATTTCTAGAAAAATAAACAGATCTGAAGACAAGCACATCAGGAATCACGATCTACAGTCCTCCATGAAAAAATGATAAGTTGGTTCATAAACATAACAAATTTTTTCCGCATTTCTTTTCCGCATCATACACATAAACTACACTTGCTAAAATTTCAGCTATAACATTCTTCCTAAACAGATCGTTCGTTCTCATTTCTCAATGACAAAAACGAAGCTCAATCAGCACACAAATAGAAAAACATCAATAAAAAAAAACAGAAATATCATGTAAACAGGTAAACAAACACGAATATTCCAGCTAAAAAAAAAAAGGAAAACTAATGAGAAGTTTTACAAGACGCTCACCGATAAGCAAAATCCCGAATACGATAGAGGATGGGCGTCGATTCCACGCGCCAGCCATTGTTGCGAAGCTTGAATAATCAATAACAGTATGAATTCCCTTTTTTCCTCCTGTGATTTGTTCTCTCGGCTTTTTATGTTGCAGTTCTGAATCTGAAGGTGAAGATGGCGAGTGGAGCCAATCATATATATAAACCAGCATATGGCGTGCAACCCGTCATTTGTGATGACGTGGACCAATCAAATTGCGAGTATGATGATGCCCTGCACATTACGGTCCAACTCGAGTTTGAACCCGACGGTTTTGGGTCCGTGGTGCTGGCGTGAACCGGAAGCAGGGGATGATCATGTCACCTTGCGTGACGTGGACCAATCAGAGGTCGAGAAGAAACGTCCGGACCAATGAGATCGTTTCGGCACCTGGGGAGATCTGGGCCGTT
Organism: Striga asiatica; assembly: GCA_008636005.1. NCBI lineage: Eukaryota > Viridiplantae > Streptophyta > Magnoliopsida > Lamiales > Orobanchaceae > Striga > Striga asiatica. Next base: position 1,527,520 of record BKCP01007626.1, on the reverse strand, counting down.
GATCGGTGGAGCTTGCGTTTTCTAGGTACACCACAATTTTGCTTCTTCTCTCTCGAAAGTTCGTGCTCTTATTGGAAGCTTAAAAATAGAATTGTTATACGTTTTTCTAATTATTAACAATTTCATTAAATTATACTATCTCTTATTCTTTTTAAATGTTATTTTAATTTTATTAACTATTATTCAAATAAATATCGTTTCTTTTTAAATGTTATTTTGATTTTATTAACTATTATTCAAATAAATATCGTTTTGAATCTTTTGTACATATTTTTCCATTATTACTCTCATTTAGCTAATAAATACACAACGTCTTTTCATATTAACTCTTTATTTTTTCTCAAAACATCATTCTCTATCTTTATTAAAGACGATTATTATTGACAAAGAAAATATCCTTAATTACTGTGCAACTTCTTAATTGAATCGTGTCGTTTTATAAATGAGTGTCGTTTTATACTATGGAATTACCTTTAAATTCCATAGTATAATTTTTTTTCCACTAATGTAGCAAAAAAATAAAATATAAGAGGTTGAAAAAATAATTAAAGTACGCAAAAATAAAGAGAAAAATTATTATAAAAACCATGTATTTATGAAAAATTATAACAAGTACTATTAGATAAAGATACATTAATTATATTATTTTTTCCTATAGGAATACTTACTTAACGAGTAATATATTTTTCTAATATATAATTGATGTATTTTATATGGGGACTTGGACTAATTTCACGCACCCAATTTCAATTGAGTGGAAATATATTGTTGATGTTTTACTCATTGATAATTTTACTACATCGGCTTCATTTGCTCCATTGGTAATTTTGTATTATAGAGAGTCTTTACTTATTTTTTCATGCAACTAATTATCAAAATATTTTGAAAATGATGTAGTTAATATAGAGACCACGAGAGTAAATAAATCAATTGCAAAAAAAATAAAACTTAATGTTTTTATTTCCCGAATTGAAAATATTTCAAGATTCATATAGAATGGAGGAATATGACTATTTTGTACTTTGAAAACTAAAATAAAATATAAATCAAAGAATCATGAAGATATATGTAATTAAAAACAATACAAAATATATTGAATATAAATTTTTTCTAGGGCCTTATATTGAATTTGTGTGAGTTGAGCCCACAAAGACGTTGAGGATGCTTTGAAATGGGCTAATGACGCATTTAATAAATTGCCAAAAACTTCTCCCAAAATATTTTAGAGGAAATTGCACACCATACGGTACATATTATTTTTAATTACAAAAATGAAACCTCATTGCAAATATTAGCAAATATACAATATCTCACTTTTATAACTGCAAAATTACCAGATATGTAAAGACTAATTAATTTAAAACAACAATATTAAGTCAGCGTAATTGAAGGTGACTTATCACATTCCAAAACTGATTCTCGAGATTAGTTACAAGATTTATTTCTCCTCTCACGCAATCTCCCTCTCTTCTTCTTCTTCTTCTTCTTCTTCTTCTTCTTCTCCTGTAATTCTACGCATAATTCTCTCTTTTTCCCCTACAATTGAGTTTTCTTTTCTAATTTTTTTTCAATCGGTCTGGTTCTGATGGTGCAATCCGCGGCTTCGCCAAGTCTTCATCACCGCATGCATCTCGAGCGCAATGATGGTGGATGACCGACGACTTCCGACGATTAGGGAGATACCTGATGGTGGACTCCATCGCCTTCCCCGTCGCACAATTTTTTACCGATCGTGGTTCGCTTGACGAGACGAAGGGCGTCCCTGCTTTCAACCGGCAATGGTTCGCTTGACTCGGAGACGAGCGGCTGCGCGCCGTGGGCTCATCTCGAGAAGGCGGAGTCTCAGTACACGACTGCAACCCTGCTTGTGAGCAGCGGCGACATTTGAAGTTTCGATCGGATTGTTTCAATGTTTATTTTTACGTTTATGTATTGTTTATTTTTAGTGTATTAGGGAGATACTCAATGGTGAACAGAAACATTTGAAGTTTCGATCGGATTGTTTCAATGTTTATTTTTACGTTTATGTATTGTTTATTTTTAGTGTATTAGCATATTTTATTGTGGACGAATAATTTGATATGAACATAAGATTATACTGTATAATTGATTTGATTAGGAGTGGAAATATAAGAACATAAGATTATTTTTCTACATTATTTTCTATTATACTTAAGATTATTCATATCATTTTTTTTTTAATTTTATGTTCATAGTGTTTATGTTCTTATACAGAATAATCTTATCAAATTATTATATAAAAGATAATCTGTATAATTTTTGTTCATATCAAATCTTATGTATAATCACATCAATTATGTGTATTTGTTGACTAATATATTTTTTTGTTCATCACCTCCGCAGACTTGAGTAATGTATAATTCAATAATTCTACCCCTGCTTCTTCTGTATAATTCTACGCATTATTCTGTATATGTTGCGGGTATATACAATATATTTTCTATATATGTTTCCGTTCGAGTAATATAGCATCCTTTCAACTATTCTGTATATGTTGGGGTTATATATAGTATATTTTCAGTATATGTTTCCGTCCGACTACAACATCATTTCAATACGAAGAAAGCACATGATGAGATTGATTCAGTCCTTGGACAGGAGAGAACTAAATATATACAGTATATATACAGAATATGTACCACAGACATACTCCATAAAGTTTTTTAAAACCATCACAATCAATAAACAGTATATATACAAAAAATATACAATACATATACCAAAAACTAACACAAACATACTCTATAAACATTTTATATACAACATGTATACAATATATGTACCAAAAAGCATATTGTGACTCGCACGCAGACACCCAAATTTCTTTTGGACTTTCTTGTTTTCCACCGATGGGTTCTAATGGGACCTCTTCAGCTCAGAAGCGAACATCGAGCGCGCTTCCGACTACCGTCTCTGCCATGAACGGCGCCGCCCCCGCCTCGGCCTTTCCCCGTGGAGGCAGATCCACAAATCCTGCAACCAATCAAGATCACAATCCTCTGTGGCTTCGTCACCATCCTCGCCTCCAACGAAGCCCATGTCGAGAACCAACACCTCATCGAGAAAACGAATCGGATTTTTGCCATGGAGTGAGAAAACAAATCGGATTTTTCGCCATGGATGAGCAGAGGTTTGGGTGTTGTTGTATTGAATCTCGTCAGTTACGGGATTTATAAGATATCTCTTGGTCATGGGTTACGCAAAAGAAGGAAAAGAAACGGTTTTATTTTGGTAACATAAAATATCGCATAATCACAATTAATCTACACTGAATTCGTTCATGTGCTAATATTTTCTACCCAATCGTATGTATGCAATTATTTATGAATTCAATTATTGATGTAGGAAACGTGTAAATTTCCCAATATTTTAATGTGAAACAATTCCTATTATATACCCAAATGTCTTTTCTAATTTCAAATCTATTCTTATTTTCATTTATAAACTTTTTCAGACGTATCAGTTTATTTTAAGTTTACATCTATGAATTTATTTAGACGTTTCACTTTTTAAGTTTATTACACTTATCTCTGTACTTTGTTAAAAATTAATTTGATACTCCATCCTATTCATAATAAGTGTCGTTTTGAGAAGTTGTATATTAATTAAAAATAATTTTTTTGCCAATAATAACCTTCATTAATGAAGATAGAGATGAATGTGTTAAAAAAAATGAAAAAAATATGAAAAGACGTAGTGTATTTATTAATTAAATGAGGATAATAATGGAAAAAGATGTACAAAAGATTCAAAACGACATTTATTTTGGTTAATAATTGATAAAGCCAAAATGACATCTATACTTATATAATAAGAATTAACATTTATCCAAAATAGTAGGTCAAATTATGGTCAATGTCGAATTTGCATTAATATTTTCCAAAACTGGTAAGTTTTTGTCTTTTTTACATTTCTCATTAATTATGTCTTTTTCACACTTGTCATTAATTATGTCATTTTCACACTTGTCATTAATTATGTCATTTCCACACTTCTCATTAATTTTGTCATTTTCACACATCTAATTAATTCATTAATTACGACATAATTATCATAAATCATTCTATCTGAGCTTTAATCGTTAAAATGTATAGCGATCTGTTATGACTTTATCCCATTGATATTTCCATGAAGCGTCGCGTTCTATTTTTTGGTAACCACTCTATATCAATAACCGAATATTTGGTTAATGATAGCACACGTCTTTATTTCAATGAGCGGATATTCTTTGACCTTTAATTAATCTGAACTGATTGCCTTGACTTTTCAATTTTTAAAAACTCTTTTTTTTTTTAAATATTTTGGCTTAAGATTCGGATTTCATTATACAAGTCATGGGATTGTTTGAATGAAAATGAATGAAAAGAACACCAAAAACAGGTAGCTTTATTCATATAATCAATCCTAAAATATTAGTTTGTTCACCAATCCTAAAATATTGGTTTTTTCACCAAAAATATTAGTTTGATTTTTAGGATTTGTCTCTTTTGAAAATATTAGTTTGTGATAATGAGGAGTTACCAAATAATCAAACTCATAATATTGTGTACAAGGAGGTTTTTAATAATATATGATTGTTACCGAACTTTTTATGATTCAACAATGTTCCTATGTATTTTAATGATTTCAATTTCGATCCTAATGCACGTGAGATTATATTATTCTTTCAAATGTTACATCCCGTGCATCGCACGGGTTACGTACTAGTTTAAAAAGAATAGGAGGTAGTATTTTGGTTAACTTAAATTTATTATCTAATTTTTTACTAAATCTAAAAGACTAAATAGATAAAAGAAAAATGCAAAATAAACTAAAAAAAAAAACTGAATCAATAACCATAATCAAAATAGTAGATAAACATCAATCAACTGTAAAAAAAACTACTTTAAAAAAACTTTTCCAAAATTATTCAAGCCCTCCACCGTTGGTGAACGCCGAAATAAGAGCCATCGAAATCGCCACTCTCCATCGATAACTGGTTTGAGCAATCCAACCCTCTAAGCTGGTCGTGCGCTTATCAGCCAGACATAGATATGAGATGAAAAAGAAAAACTTTGGTCGCACCCATTTTTAATCAACTAACTGAAGCTAGAGAAGAGTAATTTCTTCAATTTGTGAACACAAACAAGCTCCAATTTTCCTTTTTCCTTCAGTGAACTCCTCAACTTGAATAATTNGAGAAAAATAATAATAGTGCCCCTCACACTTATCTATCCAGGTCCATCATCGGGATATATATATAAATGTTTAATGGGCCCGTTATTATTACAAGCGGTATTATTTTTAGACCATAAAATAAAATAATTAATTTAATATATATCCACGTGTAATATTTTAATAGGCGAGGCCAAAATTAGGTATCAACAAAAAGATAATATTTTACAATATGTCAATTAAGTTGTCTACGTATCCCTTATCTTGGGAATCACAGTCCTCGTAGTTCTCTTTTTTTTTTTTACTTACCTGGCAGGATGTGTTGTTGAACCGATCGACACTCTAGTTATCTTAGTCATAGTCGTAGGCCTTGTAGTCGTCTTCAGTTCCGGTAACACTAGCGAAATCAAAACAATCATCTTTTATATCCTCTCTGGTAGTTAGCATGGTCGTTTGCATCCTTTGGTCGGTCTTCATCCAATCACCAAGCAACATATGATTCTCCAAGTGTTGGCGTCAACCTCGAGCATCGTGCGTCTAGTGTATATCTCCCCTCGCTAAACACTTGTTCAACCGCCACTGTTGTGGCCGGGACAGCGAAATCTCATTGGCCATATTCGGCTCATGATTTGCCTTATTCAACCGTCGAGTTGTTTTCTAGTTGTAATTATGTGTTGTTTTTGCTATAAAATTTTTATCGTTCTGAGAAAAAAAATCATAACATTCATTTTTTTATTTTATTTTTCTCCAAATAATTTCTAAATATTTCTTTAAAAATATTTAACACATTTTTCACATTTTAATTATAAATTCTACTTAACTAAAAGCTCAAAGTACAACAATCACAACATATATCATTGCGTGACATAAGGCGAGACCTCGACGATATGTATGTTCTTTTGCATAATTTATTTTACAAACACTTTTAATGTTTAGGGATTAAGTGCTTTAGTAGCTAGGAGTGATTATTAGTTATTTGTGAAGTCCATGTTCGGTGGCTGGAAAAGTAGTTATAATGATCTGATATAGTATTGGCTAGACTAGGAAGGAGTCCAAGTCCCATAAGTCCAAACTGTATTTTTGTGCGCACAAACTGATCTATTAATGAAAGAGTTATGAGGAGTAGTGAGACACTTCTCGAAGATATTTTAAGTGTATTTGCTTCCGCTTTTTATTTATGTGTTCCAACACACCTTGCATACTCTGTTTTTCTCCCCTACCTATGTTTCAAATATATTATTTCATTATTTCTAAACCAAGTCAATTCTAATAAAATATATTTCCATCTAACAACTCATAACGACAAACCCCCATTACAAAAAAGTCTCTCTCCTCCTTTCCACAATTCCCCCTTTTTTCCTAGGTTCTGCGCGCCGTTCCACCTTCTCTAGCGGCCGCTGGGCTCTTTGACGCGGCCGACCCCTAGCTGTGCAACTTAATCCCTTTGGTGCCAATGCTTGGTCTCTCTAGCCATTAGGGTGGACAGTGGGCTCCGAGAGTTTCTCACTACTTTTTATGTTTACTTTTTCAGGCCGGTGGTCGTCGATCTTCTAGGTGGCGAGGCTGTGGCAGGCGCCAGTGCTTCTGAGGGGCTAGGTTGTGGCTCTGACGGCCTGTTGTGGTGGTTGGGGTGGAGGAGAGTGGACTCTCCCCCTTGTCCCCTTTTCCCCCAGTGCGTGGGCCAATGGGACGGTCGACGTGACGAGCCCAGGTCAGAGTGTGGGTTGGACTCGGGGCGGTGGTGGTGTGGTGGGGGGTGCTCGGTTTCCTCCGGCTGAGTGTGGGGTCGGTCGCCTAGACGCGAGGTCGAGCACTAGGGTTTGGTTCTAGTTATACGAGAGTTGAAGTTTTTGGTTATGAGGCTTGGGGCGAGTTTCAGTCTGTATGGGTGATAGCCCATAGGTGTCGTTGTCATGGTTGCATGGCGTGTTTTTTCTGACTGTGTGAAGGGCTTTTAATTTATTCTATTTAGGTTGTGTTTGATGTTTGTAAGTGTCTCGTGTGTTTGGTTTGGTGTTGCTGTGTGTTTCTCGTTTGTTTTTTTGTGTTTGTGCTATTATCTCATAGGGGAGTGTGTAATCTCCCGTAGGGGAGTTTTTATTTTTCAGTTGTGGAGTTTCTTAGTTTAGTTTTGTATCTCGCTTATTGGTGAGTTGTGTTATAGATTAGCTCTAGGCGATCTGTATATCTGTCCTCCTACTAGATTCGGCTCAATAGATGTCTTATTCATCCGTTGGGCTGTTTTATAGTTGTAATTCTATGCTGTTTTTGCTATAAAATTCCTATTTGGTTCAAGAGCTGTCTTAGTCGTCCGTTGGACTGTTTTTTAGTTGTAATTATGTGTTATTTTGCTATAAAATTTTTATCTTTTCGACAAAAGAAAAACTCATAACATTTAATTTTTTATTTTATTTTTCTCCAAATAATTTCTAAATATTTCTTTAAAAATATTTAATACATTTTCACATTTTAAATTATAAAATCTAATTGAAAGCTGAAAGTACAACAATCACAACATATATCATCGAGTAACATACTGACATCAGGCAAGACCTCGACGACACGTATGTTCTTATGCAAGAAAAATATTTGTACAGCAAATTGCCACACTACACTACACCCACGCCACCCACCTAACAATAAATTCAGTTACTTTATTTTCTTTTTTGCGGATAAAAAGGCGAAAATTTAGTTCAGTGAAATTCAAATTCTGCAAATCATAACTGTTCCCAATCATGGGTTTTGCTACTCCTAGCTCAGACCTCAACAACAATGGCGAATTCACCACCACCCGCAGCTTCTAGTGAAAAAAAGTGGGAGTTAAAAATTTCTGAAACCCTAATTTCCCTTTGCTTGCTGGCTTTGAATTGCATTATTGGGACTTTGATTTGGATACGATCTACCGGTATGTGAAGGTGAAAACCGGGACATGGACAGATCGAGATCTAAACGATACTATTACGAACAGGACTATGAATCCGAATCCCTACACTCGCGGAGCAAGCCGCGGTACGGCGGCGGCGGCGGCGGAGGCGGAGGAGGAGGAGGGAGTCACCATTATTCTCCGAACTACCACCACCGGCGCTCCTCCTCCTCCTCCTCCGGCGGCGGCGGCGGCGGCGGCGGAGGGAGGAAAATGCAGGATCCATCTATGATGGTGACTACTAGCTACCGGATTCTGTGCCACGACGTGAAGGCCGGCGGGGTGATTGGGAAATCCGGCAGCATAATCAAGGCAATCAGGCAGCACACCGGAGCTTTCATCAACGTCCACGAGCTGATTCCGGGGGATGAGGAGAGGATTATCGAGATTTCCGATGCCCGGCGGCGGGACCCGGAGGGTCGAATGCCTTCCTTCTCGCCTGCACAGGAGGCCCTTATGTTGATACACGAGAGGATTATGGAGAGCGAGATGGAAGAACATGGCGAGTATGGAGGCAGGGGAAGTGGTGGTGGTAATAATGGCGGTCGGGTGGTGACGAGGTTGGTGGTCTCGAGGATGCACGTTGGGTGTTTGATGGGGAAAGGAGGGAAAATAATCGAGCAGATGAGGATTGAGACGAGAACCCATATCAGGATTTTGCCCAGAGACCATAATTTGCCGCGTTGTGTGGCGATGTCGGAGGAGATTGTTCAGGTTGTGTTAATAAATGTACCTTCTTCTTTGGAGCTTTCGAAAATGGAGGTTTTAAGCTCAGTGGAATTTATGAACCCTGAACTTATTTGACTATGTTGGAGAGTTTGCTTTAGCTCAATTGGGTTCTGAAATAAGAGGACCATTACTCTCATGTAGTAGATTTTAGAAGTTTATGATAATGGGATATATTTCATATGTTCTAGGGCTCGACTCGCAGGGACACAAAGTATAGAGTGAAGTTATGCTGGTTATCTGATAGCATTAACTGGATTTGATGACATATGCTGCAAAAGTAATTAAAAAACTAAATAATTGTTCGTGTGGTGTAATCTAAGTCCGATTAATTTTCGGCTGAAGTGCATAAGCTTTCCAGCTTCTTGTATTGCAAGCTGTCTTTGGTGCATATGTTCACTTATCATTGTATATTTGCTTTGCGAAATTTGCATGGTTTGCTTCCTTTCATTACTCATTTAAGTTCATCAGATGTGATGTCAACTATTAAAGTGATGTCTTTAGTTGGTTTCCTTTATGGATGTGGTGTATATGTGAAGGAAAGGTTTGAAACTGAAAGAAAGGTTGTTCAAAGTTCTAGATATATATATATATATATATTTTTTTCCTTAGAGAATTAATGAACTTCCAGCTCAGGGAGATGATGTACCTGATTCTTTGATGATGTCGTGCACTCTTCACATGAGTATTATTTCACCTGTGGAGGGTGGGGGTTATTTTATTTATTTATTTATTTATTTATTTTTTTGTGTATAGTTCAATGGAATTTTATTCTTTATTGCAGGTAGTTGGTGATGTTAATGCTGTGAAGAATGCTATAGCAATAATTTCGTCACGCTTGAGGGAGAGCCAGCATCGAGATAGAGGCCAATTTACTAATCGACTTCATCCACCCGATGATTTCTACCCTGCCGATGATGATTTCCATGCACACAACAAAACAAGGCGTTCGTCTCTTGAAGGTCCAAGTTTTGGGTCGAGATACTCTGATTCTTCAAGGAACAACAATTATTCTTCACGTTCATCTGGATTCACCAGTGAATCTGAACCCACTACACTAGCAGACAATGCTCAGGGCTTCTCTGGCGATAATCTCGTCTTTCGCATACTTTGTCCTGTTGACAAGCTTGATAGCGTTATTGGCGAGTCGGATGGGATTGTTGATTTGCTTCAAAATGAAATAGGCGTGAATGTTGAGGTTTCGGATCTAGTTGATGGCTCAGAGGAGCTTGTGATAGTTATATCATCTGACGAGGTAAGCTGTCTGACTAAGGGATTGTGAATCAAATATATTATTGCATGGAGCTGTCTAATTTTTGGATTATCATTTTTATTAACTCATTTGTTTTTGAGAAGGTATTGTAAGCTGATTTAACTTGTATTATGTCTATTAGGGTCCAGAAGATGAGTTGTTTCCTGCGCAAGAAGCTTTGTTGCATATACAAACCCGCATTGTTGATCTTGTCCCAGAAAAAGAAAATATTATTACCACCCGGTTACTTTTGCAATCGGATGAAATTGGTTCTTTGCTTGAGCTGGAGAAAATTGGCGGTGCAAAAGTAAAGATCTTACCTAGAGAAGAGCTTCCTGAAGGTTTTTCAGGGGTACATGAGATTGTGCAGGTTTGTTTTCTCTGACTTTTGATGCTTTGAAGATTTCCATTTGCTTAAATCATATTTTTGCCTCTGCGATTTCTTAGCAGTCTTTGTTAAGTGGGTCAGAGGAGAAGGAACCCTATTTATTACCAATTATTCTCTCAAATTTCCTTTTTCCCTGTGATATTGTTTTCAGATTGGTACAAAAAGAAAAAACTAAAGAAAAGTTTACTGGAGAGTGCATAATGGTCGTCATTGTAATTTCACCAGTTTTTGTATTTATTTAACCTCGTTTAGAGTCGATAGTTCTTAATTTCTAGTGCCTGTTTCTTGATATATTCTTACCAAGAATTCTATTATTTGTTGTGTCACTTACACTACTTTGGGTTTGAATCGTCAAATTTTTTCTTACATATAGATATTTGGGGAGATCAAGGCTGCCCGAGATGCTCTGGTGGAGGTGACATCAAGGGTTCGGAGTTACATATACCGGGAGTTCCTCGAGAAGGATGTTGCTGGTCTTGTTGAACCGGAGGATGTTTCTAGAAACAATGCACTTCCATCTTCAGAAATCCCGGCTGGAAATGGTCCCATTTCAACTTCTAAGAGTTCATCAGCTGCTGTAGCCCCTCCAAAAGCAAAGGTAGCTGGCTTTTCTCCTCGTGAATCCCCAACACGCATTGTTTTGTTGGTTAAAAGTCATTAAGGATTAGATTTACAAATACTACCCTTAAGGCATGCTTGTATACAAATGTATCCGCTCAAATTGAGTTTTTTTTTGTTAACCAGAGTTAATTTTGAAAAAAGTTAGTATGGTTAGTTGTTAGTGGGATTTTGAGATTATATTAAAATAATATTTGAACAAAATAATTAAAGTTGATTTGATGTAAAAGTAGGAGAGAGATGATGTGAAGTGATGGTTAGTTAAAATTATGTGAGTGGATGAAGAGTAAATTAAAGTTCATGTTATGTGTAAGAATGATTGGTTGATATTATTTAACTATATTGATCATATTGAATATAGTGGAATTAAGTTAAAGTAAATTTAGATTTTTGAGTATGAATTGGATAAATTTATAAACAAACACCCTTAATATTTAACTCAACTACAGAAAGTCCGGCAATATTTCGAAGTCGTAAACCATCCACTTTTGGTAAGAACTTATGCAGCAATTATAAGACCAAACCTATCAAGTTTGTTTTTTCAACCAACCCGAGTTATTAATTATTTTTGCTCCATCATTAAATATTCTAGACCCTGATTTCAGGGTTTAGATCTCTACATTTCTTTGACGCTGCTATCTGTTATGTTTGCGATATTTTCGTTATCAGTTTGAACTTGAATTATTAATTACGAGTGTTTCCAACTTGTAAAAACTTCTGCCCCATTAATTTTTTTTTTTTCATTTTTCAACGATTTTACTTAATTAATTTTTTTTTTTCATTTTTTCAACGATTTTACTTAATTTGCAGGACGTGGGGCCAACTAATGTAGAGACAAAGCAAAACGAGAGTGAACGACGCGAAGAACTCCCCAGCGGATTGAATAGGTAGGTGTATAAATGAATCCTAGTTTGTAGTCTTTAATTCTTTATTTTTCAAGTTTTACTTCTTTTCCTTATCCTCTCTCCCATTGGAAGCCATCATTGCTCATAGAGATTACTCATCATTCTCTCTCCTCGTTTTTACTTATTCAATATTTCCATCCAGAATATCCGTACCACTTGTCACCAGAAGTACACTGGAAGTTGTTATACCGCCTCACGCTGCATCTGAACTCGCTAAGAAATCAAGAAAGCTAGCTTTGATAAGTGAGGTGGGGTGCCCCAGAGCTTCTAAATCGACAATTTTTTTCATATTTGAGTACGCAAAAACTAATTGTGATTTATGCTAACAGCTTTCGGGAGCAAACGTCAAACTTATCGATGACAGGCCAGAGACAACAGAGAAGATCATTCAAATATCAGGTACTCCAGAGCAGGCCGAGAGAGCTCAAAGTTTGCTTCAAGGGTTTATTTTAAGCAGTAAGACCTCTCTCTCTCTCTCTCTCTCTCTCCCTCTCTCTCTCTCTCTCTCTCTCTCTCTCTCCCTCTCTCCCCCTCTCTCTCTCCCTCTCTCTCTCTCCCTCTCTCTCTCTCTGAACACGAAGAAGAAAAAAAACAGAGAGGAATAAGTTACAAATATCTTGCATCCATTTTCCTTGACATGCTAGACTACTCGAATTTAATTTTATTTTTCAATTAATTTTACAAAATTTCAGCTGAGGAAGATGGCCCTTAGGTGTTACGGAGTTGTACGCGTAAATGATCCTAAGTGGTTCTCCTTCGGGATTGTTGTGTTGCTTCATCATTTAGGCACGCCGGTTAAGGTACTTGTATTCCTGTCTGTACCTTGTCGTTTGCGATTTGGTCATGAGTTAGAATGTACAAGAATATTGGATAACTAGCCACATGTGTTGTGAACTTGATATGTATTGAGCTATGTATGACAGTTCTATGCTGGATGTAAAAATTTTACTCTTGTGCTCATTTTGGCTCTCTATATATTTTAGTTATCATTCTTTATATAGCTGTAGTTTTTGAGAAATTATCATTGTGCAAATGGTCTTTCAGCAAACACAAATTGTAGTAATGGTTAGTTATGTCCACCTGTTATACTTTTCTGAATTATGTTCCTTTACTATAAAAACCATACATATTTATTGAAAAAAAATTATAATTTTTCACGCATTTTCTAACATTAATTAATTTGCAAATTTGTACTTGTGGCAGGAGGATATTATTTTATGGTCACCTTATATTTATTTGAAATAAATCGGAAAGCTTATTACCGACTTTTGACTTGGTTCTAGCTTCCCAAGGCCGACTATTGAGCGTCCTCAAGCCGGCATACAATATCTATGTCCCACGTACTCAACACCTCTCACCGATCACCTAACTAAAACGAAAAGTGTGATACAATATCAGGGCTCAATTCAATCAATCAGTTAAACGAATAAAACGAAACATACATTAAGCCTCCTAATCGAACGATATAGATAAAAAAGAAAAGGAAAAAAAAAAAAGGGGGACCTAATTCATGTAAAATGGCATGTGAATTGTTAACGGAATGAGTCGTTTGTGAGTTTGATCAGTTCAGTTCAGTTTGAACTTGTTTAAAATTTATTTGATTAATGAGTCAAATTGTTTAAAATTCATTTGATTAACGAGCTTGGTTCAATTTGGCTCGATAAAGTTCGAATATAGTTTGACATATTAAAGCTGAAATTTGATATATTATAATAAGGCATATTTGAACTCTATTATTGACTCATTAATAGTTAACGAACTGAGTGGAATTTTACATCGTTGCACCAATTCAATGACAATAAATATAATTCTTTGAAATCTGCTTTTTAACTCAAAATATTCATTAGGACACAATTTTTGAGAGATTAATTTTTATTTAAGCTGATTTATAATATAATATTACCAAAAGTTAACTTTTCAATCATACTTTATTAGTTCTAAGCTCAAAATTCACTATCACATAACTTACAATCTATCAACTATATTTTTACTAGGTCTAAGCTTGAAATTCACTACTACGCCCAAATTATTATCAATCTAACTATATTTTTCAATTAGACGAAATACAATAAAAAACTCAAAACTGGATAATTGAAAAATAAAAAATATACTGAAAATTACAGCACTTTTTTGCAGGCTTGTGGTATATAACGCACGAGCATTTCTCCCATATGGCCATATGATCTTCTTCTTTGCATTCTCGAATCTTTGATTTTCTTTATGTTCATTTGAATACAACCAGTCAACTACCATCTGCTCTCTCTCCGCACGCGAGCAGCTCAAAAATGCCGTTTTGCAACGTGGGCGCGCGCGTCAGCGACGATGGGCGCGCGCCGAATAGCAGCCGCGGGATCAAGATTTTCTACCGGACCTACGGCCAAGGACCCGTCAAAGTTCTCATGATCATCGGTGATCCATTTGATTCCCCTCTTTTCTCGTTTCAGCAGAAAATTGATCTGTTCTGCCTTTTCAAGATGTGTTTTTTATTCGAGTGTTGTGCTGTGTTGTGGGGCATTTCGTGCCTTTTCCAATTGAAACCCAAATGGGCCTTTCACCGTTGTGTTCTGCAATTCTTCTGAAATGACTTTTGGATTAAAAAATGGTGTGGTGAAATTCTTCAGGTTTGGCTGGGACCCATGATTCGTGGAGCCCGCAGATAAAGGGCTTGATCGGGAGTGTGAACCCGAACGACGATAGGTCGCCGGACGCCGGGGATCTGAACGGTGGTGGGGTGGCCGGCGTGGAGGTTTGCGCCTTTGATAATCGTGGAATGGGTCGGAGCTCCGTTCCCACCAAAAAATCCGAGTATACGTGAGTATTAGTGGAAAAGAACATTTGACAATTTCAATGCTGAAACTTTCTCTTGTGTGTATTTTATTTGAAAAGGTTGAGTTTAGTCCATACGACACTTTAAGATAAGTTTATTTTGTGTGGGACATAAATAGGAAAAATCCCACTCTAATTTTGGGTTCAAAATTGGTGTTTGACAAATCAGAGATTCTTGAAATGAAGATTTTGGGTTTGGAAACTTTAGCTAGTTTAGTTAATGGGTATTGAATGTTGTATCTTTTGCAGGACTAAAATTATGGCAAAAGATGCAATAGCTGTAATGGATCATTTGGGGTGGGAAAAAGCTCATGTATTTGGCCATTCAATGGGTGAGTAGATTGACTTTGAATTTTAATTTGGATTATTGACTCTAATCAACCACTTAAAGAGTCTTATTCTATTTTCTGATATTGAATTTAAGAAATTTTATTCTAGGAGATGATTGATCGCTAGGACTCGGTCCAATGGTTTAAGCTTGTTGTAATTTTCATTTCAATAATCATAATCTCAAATGTTTCAGCAAAATTACAAAATTCGAAAGCTCATTATTCACTTTGAATGACTCAATAGCTGTAGTTCTTTATTTAATTTGTTTAAATAATGCAGGTGGTATGATTGCTTGTAAGCTTGCTTCCATGGTGCCTGAAAGAGTTTTGTCTTTGGCTTTGTTAAATGTTACTGGTGGAGGTTATGAATGCATACCAAAGGTATATGCAATCATGTGGGGTCCATTGTTGATCCTATGGCGTTTACAAAGTTGTTTAAAGATATAGAAAAAGGAAGTCTCAGAAGTATGGCTCTGTTGTTAGTTGTTACCGATGTGAATTTTGCAGAATGTACGCATGTTACTTCACAATATTGTTATATTTGTTTGTATCAGACATGATCTTTGGGAAAATTTTGGTGCAATGCTCGAAAAGTTGTCATGACACAAAGTTTTATGTTTTCTGGTCTGGTCACGAGCCTTCGGCTTGGCATTGACTGCTTGACTTTCTATGAGAAATTTTACTTAGATCAGAATTTTCAGTAAATATAAAACCTGTGAATTTATCTTTTCATATTCATTTCAGTTGGATCGTCAAACTTTGTCAATTGCAATGCGGTTTCTGAAGGCTAAAACTCCTGAGCAGAGGGCGGCTGTTGATTTAGATACTCATTATTCGCAGGTCAATATATATATATATATGTGTGTATATATGTGTATATATTCTGTGAATTTATAATGTGACTAAATTTAAGTGGATTGTTGATGATTGGGGATGACTGGGAATTGAGTGAAATCTTTCTTTCGTGTCCTCTACACGCAGGAATATCTTGAAGAGTTAGTTGGACAAAAGACCAGAAGATCGATTTTATACCAAGTATGCAAATGCAAATGCCAACTCTTAAATTCAGAACATTCATTTACATACTTAATTCCTGAACATTAATGTTATGCTTGGATAAGTTTTTTTGGTTTTGTTTGGATTTTTGGTTTGGTATGGTTAGTTGTTAGTAGGATTTTGAGTTTACATTAAAATCATGTTTAAAATAAAATAATGAAAGTTGATGATGTAAAAGTAGGAGAGAGATGATGTGAAGTGATGGTTAATTAAAATTATGTGAGTGGATGAAAAATGAATTAAAGTTGATGTAATGTGTAATAATGATTGAGTTATATTGTTTAATTATATTGATAATATTGAGGATAGTTGGTTGAGTTGAAGTTGAGTTTGATTAGAGTTAAAAAAAGTGATTGGATTTTTTTGAAAAAATTTATATCCTCTATTAAATGCTAGATAGCAGCATTATTGTGACTTGTAAGTATCAGAAATTGAATTTATAAAACAAACCGGTTATATTTGTGCAGGAATATGTAAAAGGAATATCATCAACTGGCATGCAATCGAGTTACGGATTTGATGGTCAGGTTAATGCCTGCTGGACCCATGAAATGTCACGAACTGAAATCGAGTCTATTCGTGCGGCTGGTTTTCCTGTATCTGTAATTCATGGCAGGTAGCTTTCACTGACAAAAGTTTTAGAGGTTTTTTTTTTTTACCTATTTTGTCAGATCACATGAACTATATTGGCCAAGTAAGATGACATTTTTTTTCTTCTTTTGTGTGTGTGTGTGTGTTTGTGTAGGCATGATGTTATAGCTCAAATGTGCCATGCAAAGCGACTCGCAGAGAAATTGTATCCCTGTGCAAGAATGGTCGAGCTTAATGGCGGCCATCTTGTGAGCCATGAGAGAACAGAAGAGGTACATGAAAGATATTTTTGTAAATGGCAATTATGCCCCTGAGGTGTTTCTTTTACGGATTATTTCCTAAATATGATGATGCGAAGCTGAATAAAGAAATAGATGTCTATAGGGATGAAGGCTCACGGAATAAAATGAGTTCAAGGAAAAACGACTGGAGAATTTTCAGTTGAATGCAGTTGGGCCCCTCTGAAAAATGTGTTTAGTGAGCGATTAAAACCATATACAGTCATTAATGCTTACATGGCTTACTCGTTAAAATCTCAGGTCAATAGAGCTCTTTTAGAGTTGATCAGGGCATCACAAAGTGTGGTGAAACTACAAGAATGGACAAATTTGTCCAATAAAAGCAGTGGTGAGTTCTGCTTATATACAAAGTTATGCTATCATAGGTTGTGTTTATTTTATCAATTATTTCAACTCATACTTAATTCATACTCAAAATCTAGCTCAATTTTAACTAAACATCACTATCCTCAATATTATCAATATAATTAAATAATATCAAACTAATCATTCTTGCATATTACATCAACTTTAATTTACTATTCATCAACTCACATAATTTTAACTAACCATCACTTCACATCATCTCTCTCATACTTTTACATCAAATTAACTTTAATTATTTTATTTTAAATATTATATTAATATAAACTCAAAATCCCACTAACAACTAACTATACTAACTTTTTCAAAATTAATCATGGTTAACCATAAAAAATCGTTTTGAGCGAATATATTTGTATCCACTATCCAAACACGCCCTTCGAAGAGGCGGTTCATCCTTTATCAAAATGTATCCTAAAGACAATTTACTAAATGTACTCTTTTTTTCTATTCTCTCCATCCTTTTCCAGGGTCTAAATCTACTCGGATATCATTATGGAAATCAGTCGGTTCATCCTTTATAGTCGAAAGTGTACAGAAGCTACATATTTTCTTACTTTACTTATTCGGCCTTTTTGTGTTCGCATTCGAGCACTTTAGAAGAGGCGTAAGGAGGCTTAATCCTGTTAGAGTTGTATCTGCTCTTACTTAAGCTAACACAGGTAAAGTGGTAAATAGTAAATACCTTTTCTCAGCTTGTAAATCCACTCAGTGCTTAACTTCAACAATAGGTAATTACAAAAAAACTATTCATGGTCTTTAATCTGCTAATTACAATTGCACCAGAGACAAATTTGAAGAGGGTTATTTGCAATTCCAAAAAAGATGACTGGAGTTACTGCAATTATGCTACTTTTTATAGAAAGAGTATTATAATTCAACTTTTTACCTTCTAATGCCATGAATTTCTGAAGCATTTTAGCTTCTCGACTTCGTGCAGCCATATCAATCGCATGATTGTTTGATATTCTCAGGACCAATCGAGCTACTGCACAAGACCTGTTACATTTGTACACAAAAAAACAAATTATGTACATTTTGAATTCCTTATTGTATCTCGAGTGAGGAGCCAACTTCATTGTACCCTCAGTTTTGATATATAAATTTACATAATCGAATAGAAAAAGTATTAGATACTATATTCTCTTGTGGACTTATGTACTGAATAATGCAAGTCAATGTACCTTGATGTTCGGAAATTCGATCCTTATCGGTGAGAACACAGTTATCCATTGATTTTTTGCCGTTGGATTTGACGTGATCCATTGATTTTTTGGAACGGCCGGAAGTGCTGCCGGAGGAGGTGAACTAAATATTTTTGGGGCAATAATGCAAATATATATAGCAGCTGGGCCAATGGAGTAATATACCAGAAGAATATTCTAATATGCTTTGTACTCGAAAAACAATTTCAGACGAATAAGCCAACCATTGCATTGGAATATTCATTGACAGCAACTATACCAAAAGTTAGGGGTTTTTTTTAACGTGAATAATAGTGTAATCTTCTTACATTATATTAGTTGCAAGTTTCACAACAGTCTAATTACTAAGTTAATTAAGTCTTAGGGTGCAATTGGAATGCTTTATCAGCTAAAAAATTATTTCTTTAGAAAAAAAAAAATGTTTTGGGAATTTTGTGAAAAGAAAGAGTTGAAAAGTTTGATATATAATTATATATTAAGATAGAATTACAATTTAACATGATAAGGATACCTAAAATTACTTGATCCAACGAATGGCAATAGTTATTTTATTTATGTTGATAAATTTAAGGGAAAAAAACAAAAGCAAAGAAAAGAAAAGGAAATTCTTCCATTATTAATATATTCCAAATTCCAATAAAGAAAAAGAATAGAAAAGAAAAAGAAAATTGGATCGCCTTGGATAAACCGATTATGAACCGAAACGGTCCATCTTTGCCCTAGACAACGCGCACGGTTTATCTATCTCCTCCTTGTCCAGCAAACAATTGCTTTTCTTCTTGCTGAGCTTTTCCAAATCACACACTGCGCAAAGATGGAAACTTTAGCTTCTGACGTCACAGCTGACGCCCCAAACAAATGGGATTTCAGTTGGTAGTCTCTCTCCCTCTCTAGCTGTCCCTGTTAATATATGTGCTACTGATCTTGCAATTTTATTTTTATTTTTTTCAATTCTTGTATCCTGTTTGTCATGTCGAATGCTAGTACAAACATTTGTCTTTAATGGTGTGATTTACTTAAAGCAACCCAATTAATAATTTTACAGTTTGATATAGTTTCTGGTGGTGGTTTCGAAATTTACTTGAATTGGAGATAAGGAACTATTTCAGACGAAAAGTTCAATTTGTGCCAGGAAATTTGAGAAAGTACATTCCTTTTTAGTT
>BKCP01007626.1:1484302-1501232 GCA_008636005.1 Striga asiatica | reverse complement strand
CCTTATTGTACCGAAAAAAAAAAAAATATTCAATTACTTAACCATTTAAATTCTTCAAAGAAAAAAAGTACTTATCTTTCAACAAAAATGTATATGTTTTGATAAATGAATATTTATTGTTGCTTTTTTCCTAATAGTGAGACACTATTTTATATAAATTATAATATTTTACCGTGGGACCAAAAAACTTCATTGCTATACCACCCACAAAATAGGTGGATTGAGAAGTAAAAGTATAAAACAATTTTTCACATTGCTAAAAAAAAAGGTGATGACATTTGGAAAATGTTTTTGTCTTGATCAAGAACTCCCCAAATTAGAGTCAAAAATTAAAATTTTTTATTAAAAAAATTATTTTATTATAGATAGGACATCACAGGGTTGGAAAATGGAAATCATGATTAGTGTGGGTAATAATATTTGCTTTCAGCACAAAATTTCGGTTTAATTAATTTAATAGTCAGTGCCGTTAATGGCGGGCCAAGCGGATTATACCATTAGTTTATTAATTTATCATCTCGGAATAATTAGAACTGAATCAATAAAAAATTTAAATTAAAGTTATGCATAGTATTTTGAATAAAAATATTTAAAATTAAATATGAACTAGTTATTTATGTTATTTTATAATATTTTGTTTTAATATTTTAATATATAACACTTCAATGTAGAAATATACAAACATATTAAAAAAAGTATGAATAACATGTGAATACATTTACATGTGGTTTTTAAGTAGAGTTATTAAACGAAATTGACCAAGAATCGAGTTTGAGTTTGTTTAGTTAACATCTCTATTTTTATAATTCGATTCTTTAATATTTAATAAATGAGTCGAACTCGAAATTGATTACTGACTCGTTGAGTAGTCTCGATCTTTAATGAGTAAGAGTTGGATAGAATTGACAACTTTGTAATTGGGTTTACTAAATTTGGGCGTATGATTTTGTGATCCAACCTAATGAAATGTACCAATCAGGCCTAGATAAAATTAATTAAATTAATTATGAAAACCAATTTAAGATATTAAGATGGGAAAGAATAATTTAGTTCAAGTATTAAAATTTCGGATAATCTGATTTTTGAGGGTTCACATGAACCACTACTAGCCATTTAATTCTGATTTTTGAGGGTTCACATGAACCACTACTAGCCAATTAATGTTATATATATCCTGACTAATAAAAGACAATCGGGTCAACCCATATTTGTGCCCGAACTTCATCGTCTTCTTCGCCTCCATGGAATAGC
Source organism: Striga asiatica (assembly GCA_008636005.1). Taxonomy (NCBI): domain Eukaryota; kingdom Viridiplantae; phylum Streptophyta; class Magnoliopsida; order Lamiales; family Orobanchaceae; genus Striga; species Striga asiatica. The sequence goes on along the minus strand of BKCP01007626.1, from coordinate 1,499,981 downwards.
ATGCTTGAAGCTCCCACAAATGTCCAACCTGTCACAACATTAGTTAATTAAAACAAGTTGTTATATAGTATCTATTAGTGTTATTTGATAATCAACATTTCCGGACTAAATTTAAGCGAATCAGAAGTGTGATTCATAAGAACATTTAATTTAATAGTTTTGTAAGCATGTGTGACATGGGGCGGAATATATTTACTAGTTATATCATCCGCAATGGCTTTAATCTCGAGACGTTTTACGGGCTAATCATAGACTTTATTGAGTTTTGCTTCTTTTTTTTTTTTTTAAATTTCCAAAAAATAATTTCGAAAAAACTCAATTATATGTTAAGTTGAAAATATAACCCTTCTTTGGAGTAGATGATTATAAATTTGAAAAATCTCAACACAAAATATAACCTCTTTTATGACTGACTGTAAAATGAATTGTTTTTCATATCAAACACAATTAATCAATTATATGTATATACCCAACATTTTGTATAATCAATTAATTCAATCAGTCAAAATTGCTAATTCAATCAAATATATGCTATCAACTCATTCATATTAAGCATTTATCTACTATTGCTATCCACCAAACTTGATTAGACACATCAATTTTAACGAGTCAAATGGTCATGCTTTTCTCTTTTTAATATATATAATTTAAAAAAGAATAAGAACTATGTAACATATTTTTGCTAACAAAATATACCACAAAGACTATATTAAAAAGAGAGTAGTAGAAATATGGCCATACAAGTTAGAATTGACGGTGGCCAAATTAAAGAAGCTCCTCCTCCTCCTAACCCTCGTGACCCTCACGTTCCTCTCGCTCTTGAACATCTCCCCCAACGTGTGCGAAATGACGAAAGTACCCCTGCCCGACGACCCCTCCATTTCCCGAAAACTCCGGTGCCCGAGCCCTTCTTCCCTGCCGCCCGCCACCGCCACTTTTCGGAAGGAAAACGTGCACGCGAGCGACAAAGACCGGCCCACGTACGGCCCGTCGAGCACGGTCTCCGGCGAGGGCATTATCGTAATTTTTGCCTCGTCGACTACCAACCTCGGCGGCAGGTCGAGACACCTGGCGGCGGCCGGCCGCCGCTCCGTGGTGGCCGGCCTCGGCTTTCCGGGAGCCTCCTCCCACCGAAAAGGGACCGACACGTGGGATTGTATTGGTGGTGTGAGCATAATTTGTTGTTTGGCTTCTCTTTGCTTGCATGGGAGTTTAGATAGTGAGAGTTTTGGTGTTGATGAGTTTTGCTCACCCATGAAAAGAAAAATAAAATATTAAGCTAAAATGTTTTTTTTTTTCTATTTTGTGTGTGTGTGTGTGTGTGTGTCTCTCTCTATATATATATTGGTGTTAATTAATTATGAAAATGAAGAGGCTCCTAGGGTTGAACTATTTCACGAGTAATGAGTTGAGGGAGGTAACGGCTAGTCCAACTAGCTAAGGATGTGGTTTTTATGGCTTTTCAATGTGGGAGGAAAGCCATGGGTCAATTTTGAATTAATGAACAATGGTTTGGAAATAAAATTTATGGAAGTTAATGGTTAAGGGGCATTAGATTAGATGTGTGGTGTTTCTACTCTTCTGTTAGTTTTGAATGTCATGTGCTTAATTGCTAGTGTATTGATGTAGATGAAATGTGGTTTTCAATGGGAGTTTGAATGAAACAAGTTATGCTAAAAGCATTCTCCTCTCCATTTTCATAATTTTTCTTTTTCTTTATTTTTATGATGGGAATTGTTTACATGTTTGTCCCCTTCAAAATTTGGTTTTGGTTAATTCTAAAAATTTTGAGACTACTATGAATTAATAGAATTTCAATGAGACTATTTTTAAAAAAATATTTCCCAATTTCGAGGCAATAGAAATACCATACAATTTTACAGAAATTTCGTATCTACTACCATGATCGTCGAGTTTTTTTTATCATTGGATCAACACGAATCCGTGTGGGAGTGTGCGTGAGAGACTAATGGTAAAAAACTCGATGAGGGCACTAAGGATTTAATCTATCCAAATTTACATCAACCAAAAACATTGCTTGTGTAACAAACATGATGGATCAATATTGTATAGAGTTGGAAGTACTATACATTCTAGCTAGCAACCTACAACATAAGGTTGTTTGTGGCCATAAAAAAAAGTCCATTATTTCATCATATTAATTATCATACCTAGAAAAGCCTTGACTAATTAAAGCATGCCACAAAAAGAGGGAACAAATGAAGATTTGTGCTAGTGACTGAAGCTGAAGGCTCAAATAATTTGAGTGGGATTGTGTATATAATCTATCTCCCTTTATCTAGTTATCTATGGAAAATTCAATTTATCCCAAAACTTCCAACCATTCAATTTTTTAATTAGTATTAAAGTCTTAACACAAATTCTTGAAAGTGATATGATGCATCAGTTACTTAGAACTTAGAAGACATATCACATGAAGGATTTATGGTCTACTGACCTCATATTCTCATTTTCTGAATCTATGTTTATTATTCTTTCAAAACTTTATTAATATATATCTCCACTTGACCCTAACATGGCAAGAATGAATGTGCCAGTAGATAGCATTACTGTGTTGAGGTGTCCCACTGTCTCAGTTTGATTTGATCCATATATATATGAATCTCTCAATTCACATCAATTTGGACCATCCAAATCTGTTTTCCTGATCAGATTCATTTTATCATTTTATATCAAATTGGGCTGGATTTGGGATTCGGCCCATCTATCTGTCTTCTACAACGTTTTTTATCTATGTTTGGATCCATTAAGGAATAGACAGACTCTAACGAAAACCCACGAGTGAAGTCACCGCATGGACAGACTCTAACGTACGCGGGTGGCGCACGATGATAACCAGCGCCTTCTCTGATATCCCGAATTCCCGATCCCCATCTACACCTTTCTGGAGCCCAATTTTGCTGATAAAAAGTTCAATTTTGTCTTTCCCATTTACAAATTTTCAGTAAGCTATTTTCTCAGTGTCAATTGTATCAATGGTGGGATTAAGCATGGAGGAGATGTCTCTACCCGTTCTTTTCGAGCAGGCTCGGAAAATTCACCAAGCCGCATCAGATTCCTCCGTCGATCAGGTTATTTTCGATCGAGTTTTCTGTGTTTCCGATTAGGAGAAGCTGCGTATTTGTATTTGTATTTGATTTTAATGGTGTTCTTGTTTTCATTTTGTCTGTTTTGTAGGATGCACTGACTAAAGGCTGCGAGCTGCTGAGCAAATGCGAGGAGATGATCGGAAAACTAGGGTTGTTCTCGGCGAATGAGACGAAGGATGATATCAGCACCGCTAAGCTCAAATATCTTCTCGTGAGTTTTTTTGTGATTTTTTGTTTTGGGTTTGTTTGGAATTCGAAGCAATGAAGTTTTGTAGAGCTTCCTATCATTTTTTTTTTTCTTTTTGTCCTTTTAAATTGTTGCTTGTATCCATGTTTTATTTGCATCCCTGCTGAGGAAGTAAGTGAGGTTTAAATTTTTAAGCAGATAATTTGATTGTGATTTAGTGCGCAAAACATGACAATTTTCATTTTGTGTTTTTTGAACCGGGACAGGAATGAATGTTTCATAGTGCAATATTGGTAGGAGAATGACAATTTCATATGGTGAATTACTCTTGTCTTTGTATTGATAAAGCTCAGTATGTTTGCAATAGCTTTAGCTTGATTTTATTGGTTAACGTTAATCTAAGAAAGTGAAGTTTGAATTATTTATGAATTGTTCGAATGTGGTAAACATGATGATGTGCTTACTATATTTACATTTTTTACCTTTGATGTATTATTTATTTGCTCCACATGTATATGGTGTGTAATGGCAAAGACTGTTCTGTGGAGGTGAGTTCAACTTCTTGTTTGTAATTTGTTGTTTGCAAGGTAAATATATGGTCACGGTGTTTATGCAGGTTCCATATTACCTTGGTGAACTCACGGAGAAAATGGAGAAAATTGCTCGTGACGATATGATTCAAGTTCTGAAAGCTTCGCAAGCCAAGTTAAAGGTATTAGTTAATGCCAGATTGTCTTTAAAGAATTTTATCTTTGTTTCTGAAAAGAAATAAGATCCATAATTAAGAAATGAAAAGCAATAGAATATGAAAGAGTAAACTAAGCCATCATTATATTTTTCCTCATTAGCTGGAGAAGGCAGAAGTACAATATTTATTACAAGCTCGGAGAACCTTAAAGCCTACAGTTACATAAGGTGAGGGACATGGCACTAAGTCAGTTATTGCACTAAGAGAAAATTCAGGAAACTGAATATAACTGTTTAAGAATACAACTGCCAATAGAAAGAAACATACACACGTCCAACACTTAATTCTAACATCCCCTCTCAATCCAAACCAGGTTGAGGTATGACAGTAAGCTTGCTTCTCATTCTGGTGAAGGATTGACCAGATAAAGCTTTAGTGAGCACATCAGCAGTTTGATCAATAGAGGGAAGAGGGAACATGTTGAACTCTCAACTCATTTGCTGCCACTTTTTCTCTTATAAAATGAATGTCAAGTTCTATGTGCTTGGACTTTGAATGCATCACTGGATTTGCTGCAAGAAGTTCAGCTCCTACATTGTCAATCCAGATTATAGGAGTTCTTTGAATCGATATCTTTAACTCTTTCAAAAGAGCCTTGATCCACAACATTTCAGAAGCACATTGAGCAAGACTTCTATACTCGGCTTCAGTGCTAGATCTTGATACTGTAGTTTGCTTCTTTGAACACCAGGAAATTAGATTAGCACCAAGAAAAATACAAAATCCTGAAACTGATCTTCTATCATCATATCGGTTGCCCAATCAGAGTCTGAAAAACCTGTTAGATTAAGAGAGCTGCCTTTGTTGATCTGAATTCCAAAGTTTTGAGTGGATGCAAGATATCTGAGAACTCTTTTAACACATTTCCAATGAGTATCCAAAGGTTGCTGCATATATTGACTTAATTTATTCACACTAAAGGCAATATCAGGCCTGGTTAAGGTAGCATATTGTAAGCCTCCAATGATGCTTCTATAAAGCTTCACATCCACTTCAGGTTTTCCAATGTACTTGGACAGTTGAGGAGAGGAGACCATTGGTGTTGGACATCCTTTGGTTTGACTGATATTAGCCCTTCTTAGCAGCTCCTTTATATAAGACTTCTGACATAAATGAACACCTTGAGTATTGTGAGTGATCTCAATACCAAGAAACTGATGCACTTTTCCAAGATCTTTCAAAGAAAACTCTCTGTCAAGATTGTTAATGAGTTGAGAAATCTCACTTGAATTACTACCTGTGACAAGAATGTCATCCACATAGACTAGTAGAATGATGCAAGAGCCATTACCAAATTTGAAGTACAGAGAGTTATCAGCCATTGAGCAAGAAAAACCAAAAGTCTTAAGAATTGATTTCAGCTTTGCAGTCCATGCTCTAGGTGCCTGTTTTAACCCATATAAGGCCTTAGAAAGCTTACAAACCATTGAGGAAGATCCTTCTTGAAAGCCAGGAGGCTGACTCATGAAGATTTCTTGATCAAGATCTCCATTTAGAAAGGCATTATTGATGTCGAGTTGCCTTATATCCCAATCAAAACTGACAGCAAGAGAAAGAACAGTTCTAATTGTAACTGATCTTACAACTGGACTAAAAGTGTCAAAATAGTCAAGTCCAGGTGTTTGAGTAAATCCTCTAGCCACCAACCTTGCTTTATATCTTGCTATGCTTCCATCAGAGTGCTTCTTAAGTCTGAAAACCCATTTACAGTCAACAATATTCTTATCAACTGGAGCATTTGTCAACTTCCAGGTGTTGTTCTTCTTGAGAGCTCTCAACTCTTCTTCCATTGCTCTCTTCCAATTAGGATTATTAAGAGCTTCATCAACATTCTGAGGTTCTTTTTCATCATAAGCAGAAACATACACCTTGGGTTTAGATATCCCAGCTTTAGCTCTAGTGATCATAGGATGAGCATTATTGTGAGATGGCTCAGATTGAATACTCTTCTCAACAGGTAATTCCACTATAAGAGGAATGGAATCATGGGTTCTTTGAGTATGAAGATTTGAAGATGAAGAGTTAGAAGGAATAGATGAAGGACTAGTGCTTGAATGATGACCGGTTCTATTTGACTGAGGTGAATAATTGTTCTGAGCAGTTTGAAGAGGAGGTATTATAAAGTGTTTCTTAACAATAGGAAATTGAAGTAAGGGTATTTGGGTTGCTACAAGATCATTTTGAGTGTTATCACAAGTTTCCTTTTTATGCTTTTCTATATAGGGAAATCTGTTTTCATAGAAAGTAACATGTCTGGTGATAATGGTTTTTCCAGAAGGCAACAAGATTTTGTAACCTTTGTAACCAGGACAATAACCAAGAAAAGTTGAAGGAGCAGACCTATATTGAAGTTTGTGAGTGTTCATTGGTCTGAGATAAGGAAAGCATAAACAACCAAAAGTTTTGAGAAGTTTGTAGTTGGGTTTTTGCTGATACAACATTTCATAAGGAGACTTGAATTGAAGAGTTTTTGTAGGAAGTCTATTAATAAGATAAACAGAAGTTCTGAAAGCATCTAACCAGAAAGATTGAGGTATACCAGATTGAGCCAACAATGCCAAGCCAACTTCAACCACATGCCTATTCTTCCTTTCAGCTGTGCCATTTTGTTGAGGTGTATAGGGACAAGAGACCCTATGAACTATCCCATTATCTTTAAGAAATGTGTTTAAACTTCTGTATTCCCCTCCCCAGTCAGATTGAATGACTTTGATTTTCTTGTTGAACTGAGTTTCTATCATGATTTTGAACTGAAGAAATACACTGTGAACTTCAGATTTATTTTTCAGAAAATAAAGCCAAGTGAATTTGGTGAATTTTGAAGCTTACATAGTAGCTATGACCTGTTTTAGTTTTTACGGGAGAAGGTCCCCATAAATCTGAATGAACAAGTTCAAATGGTTCATGATAGGAAGTAGAGGAATCATCAAAGGGCAATCTATGAGACTTTGCTAAATGGCAAGCATCACAAATGGAAAGAGCACTTTTATTAATATCAATGGCAAGATTACAATCAGAGACAACTTTAGCAACAATGTCAAAACTAGGATGACCTAATCTTTGATGCCAAATGTCTAAGTCCTCTTGCCTTTTGGAATTGGAACTGCTGGTAGAAAGAAAAGTAACAGGTGAATGACTGAAGTTTGATTCTGGAAGTTGTGGTGAAGTTGGCAAGGTCTTTGTCAAATCAAACTGATATAGCCCCTCTTTAAATGTCCCCCGGAGAAGTGTTTGTCCTGTAGACTGATCCTTAACAGAACAAAAATCAGGATAGAATTCAAAGAAGCAGTTATTATCTCTTGAAAACTGAGATACACTAATTAAGTTCTTGGTAATTTTAGGAACACAAAGCAGGTTTTTAAGAGAAAGAGACTGGTTAAAGTAGGGACTCTTAATATTAGAATGACCTATATGAGAAATTTTCAGACCTGAGCCATCACCAATATGAAGCTTATTATTTCCTTGATACTCCGAAGCTAAGTTGAGATTAGCAAGTTCATGAGTGACATGATTTGAGGCACCAGAATCAGGATACCAAGAGTTTTCAGATGGAGCAGTATCATGAGTTGTGACTAAAGCATTCATATTTTGGTTGTTGAAAGATCTGTTGCCACCAACTTGATTGTTCTTGAATTGAGAAGATGTAGGATTGTGTTGAGGTGGACCATAAGAAGGATCAAACCTGTAGTAACATCTGTCTGCAGTATGATTATTTCCATGACATACTTGACAAACCATTCTAACTCTACCTCTTCCTCCTCTATAGCCACCTCTAAAACCTCTTCCTCTTTGATTAAAGCCTCTGCCTCTTCCATGCTGGCCAAAAGAGTTGTACTCCTTTTTGTTTTGAGTTTGAGTGACAACATTTGCAATTGGATTAACTTCTTCTTCAGCAGATTTTGTATTATCAATTCTGCTCTCAACACTCAACAAAAGAGCATGAACATCCTGAAGAGAGAAGTCTTCAATTCTGGAATTTATACTTACCACAGCAGCATCATAATCACTTCCAAGACCAGTTAAGACATGCATAATATGATCATCTTCAGGTATAATCTTACCAGCTGAGGCTAAAGCATCACAAAGACTCTTCACTTTACTCAAATATTCTCTCATAGATAAAGATCCTTTCTTTAGGGTTTGAAGCTGAGATTTGTACTGCATGATTCTAGCTCTAGACTGACCAGAGAAATTTGTTTGAAGAGCAGTCCACATTTCAGAGGTAGTATTCAAACCAATCATCAAGGACATAATACTTTCAGACAAAGAGGAGAGAAGCCAAGAGACCAGAAGTTGATCTTGCCTTTCATAGGTTATGAATTCTGGATTTGGAACTGAGATACCTTCTTGAAGCACACACTGAGAAGGTGCTTGTTGCTCACCAAGAAGAAACTTTTCCAAGCCATATCCTTTAACTGCAGCCAAAACTTGTTGCCTCCAAATCAGGAAGTTTGTTTCTGTTAACTTCACTGTAAGAACTTGATTTTGGGGCTGGATAAGAACTGGCTGAGTTGGTGAGATAAGTGAGGGGTTCTCATTGCCAGATGTTGATGAAGTTTCCATTTTGGGTTTAAAGCAAGATCAGCAAAAAATAAAAATAAATAAATAAAATAAAATAAAATGGAGGAAGATATCAGAGACAAGTCACCAGGGACTAGCTCTGATACCATGAAAAGAAATAAGATCCATAATTAAGAAATGAAAAGCAATAGAATATGAAAGAGTAAACTAAGCCATCATTATATTTTTCCTCATTAGCTGGAGAAGGCAGAAGTACAATATTTATACAAGCTCGGAGAACCTTAAAGCCTACAGTTACATAAGGTGAGGGACATGGCACTAAGTCAGTTATTGCACTAAGAGAAAATTCAGGAAACTGAATATAACTGTTTAAGAATACAACTGCCAATAGAAAGAAACATACACACGTCCAACACTTAATTCTAACAGTTTCTCTTCACATTTTTGTTTCCATCAAGATGTTTTTACGAAGTTGTCACATTTATACAATTTTTTAATTACATAGCCATAAATATCTGCAGGAGTTTATATCTTTCTGTGAGGCAATGGAACTCGTACCAGAAGAGGAGCTAGAATCATCTGCACGAGCAACGGCTAGTACATCTACTGATAGGAGAGCTCAGAAGGTAGATAGGGAAATTTATTTCGGATTTCACAGTCTAATCTCATAATTGACATTATTCAGAATTTGAGCTCTGGTTATAATGTTTTGCCAAACAACTGTAACTGCAAATGTTGCTTGAGTATTTAACTGTATCAGTTACTTCAGATTGCTCGGTTTAAAAGACAGAAAGCTGCTGAGTCAAAGCTGCTCGAAATAAGAGAACGAAAAGAACGTCGTGGGAGGTCCACCAAGGCTTCCACGTTATCTACTCGTATTGAGGTTGGAGAAGAAGATAATGAGGATGATGATGGAGAAGAAGAAAGGGAGGTCTGTTTGCTTAAGGGTTATAAATAGTTAAATACCTTTGTGGAATTTTATAGAGCAAGGTATATTTACTGGTAATAATGGGTATGATTGATAATTTCATGATGGTGGAGATATGAAAATTATTTGGTACTGTTAGTTTATGTTACTTGTGTGTGATTGTTCTTAGCATTTGTTTGTTTCTGGTCTATAGGCGGTGTTATTCGCTCCATTCTTTTAGTGAATATCCATAACTATAATACTTCTCATTCGCAGGCATGGCTAACTACCATCTCGTTGGCACTTTGCAAGGTTGGCCCAAAAATTTCAGCTCTCAAGTTTATTATCTTAAATGTATATATTACCTATGTCCATTTGTACAGATAGATCATTTTTCTACTCGTTAATACAGGCATTTGATTTGCTTGAAATGCTGAAGAAAGAAGAAGAAATGCTTTTAGCTATTAAGGAACGGCAGTCTCAGGTATCAACTTGTCAAAGTTATACTTTCAATTTATGTATTTGTTTTATCTGTATGAAACGTGCACTTTCTTCGGAAATTATAGTTCTTGAGCCAAGCCCTATATTTGAGGAACAGTAAAAACTGTTAATTACATCAGTAAAATAAAAAATATGATTATCCCGGTACCCCATGAGTTGAAAATCCTGGCAGTTTTGGGGGACTTCATTTCTTTTTCTGCTCCAATAAATGCAAATTTTCTTCTGCACAACTTTCAGGAGAGGTTTTTTTTTTTTTTGATGCTTCCCTGTTCTTTTCTCGCCAAATTATTAGTAAAAGTTGATTTTCCATGGCGCATCATGATAAGTAAACTCCATAATATTCTGCAGGAAGGGGAAAATGAAATCTCACAGTCTATTCTGGATGAGCGCGCTAAGAAAGCTGAAGCCTGGCACCGTGATGCTGCCTCAAGGGCCCGTTTTACAAAACCCGCTGCCCCAATCACATGTGCCAGTTTTGCTCAGGATGTTCTAGAAGGTCGAGCCCAGGTGTCGCAAGCTCATGAACACAAGCACCAGCCCATGATATTTGGACCCGCAAGCCTCGTGGGCAAAAACCCGACCAGCAACAGGGAGAAAATTGCTGCTCAAGTCTTCCAACCTCACTACAGGTTAGGCCTGTAAACGAGCTCGAGCCCTAAACGAGACGAGCCGAGCTCAACTCGTTAAATAAACGAGCCTGAAATCAAGCTCGAGCTTGGCTCGTTATCACTAATAAGTAATAACGAGCCGATCTCAAGGTTTAACGAGCGGAACTATATAAAATTATATAATAATTCTTTTTTCGAGCCTTATTGAGTCGAGCCGAGCTCGGCTCGTTAACCAATCAAGCTTTAAATGCGCTTGAGCTTGGCTCGTTTATCAAACAAGTCGAGTCGAACGCCTTAACGAGTCGAGCTGAGCCAAACTCGTTTAATTTTGCAGTATATATGGCAAATATTTTTACCTCAAACTATATATTGAGGGGCGGATAAGCGGTCGAATAAAATTTTCGGAGATTCTCGTGTTCTTATGAATAGATTGCCGACGATGAGCATAGAGGCAGCGGGTTTGAAGGAAATGGAGATAATGAACAAATGGCAAGAAAGAAATGCGAAGCTAATGGAAGAAGCTAACTCGTCTTGGTACAATGACAACAGGCAATCAAGACCAAGCCAGGATGATGATGATGATGATGATGATGATGATGATGCACAAGAAAAGGCGAGAGCTTGGGACGACTGGAAAGACGAAAACCCACGTGGTGCGGGCAATAAGAAGCTCACTCCTTGTGGCTAATTCTTAATAAAATTGGAATTATGTAATTTCTCATTGTACTTCTGTCAAAAATATCATTTGCTATATGAATTGGTGTGGCAGTTTTCGGACTGCATAGTGTAGGTGTTGCAGGTGAATATTGTATTGAGTTTTAATATCGTGTGATAAATTAATTTTATTTCCATTTTAATACGTGCTAGTTGGGAACAATGACCCAATAAATTATACATAACGAATGAATATGAATGTATTGGAGACGGTATTTTTCTAAACCAAATTGTTTTATTCTTCACACCCATATTGGATTAACATATCAAAAGTACCACGTTCGAAAAAAAGAATGGGCATGAGCTAATAAAGAATTTTTCTTTTTTTTTTTTTTAATTTTAACAATCTATTTAAAGTAAATTTTGTCCTTGTCAGAAATTGGATAAACCTTTATAAAACAAATAAATTATTAGCTACTTTTTAATACTTTAAGTTAATTGAAGTTTTTCCCTTTCAAATTCGGGAATATTGTTGGTTTTTCGGCCTCTAGTTTCTTGGATCCCAGGCCGTATGACACGGCACAATTAGAAACTCCACAAAAAAATTGGACTAACATTGTAGGGCTTTACCCTAATAAAAGGGAGCCCTTCCAGAAATTCTCGAGGGCCTAGGTCAAGCCCAGGCCCAAGAGGGGGTTTGGAAATAGTTTTCAACCAGCAATAGACGCGCCTCGGTTAGAACCTCACTAGCTGCGTCATTGCCCCAAGCGCAAAGATGCTTTTGTACCAAGCCCAGTCTATTTTTTTATAGTCCTCAAGCTCCACATATTCTGACAGTGTGTCCGATGTGGGACAAAAGTGACCACACAAAATTTCTCTTCTCTCTCATGTCATCTACTTTTTGTTCAAAAAACTCCTCTAGTTTCCACCACTCTCGTTTCTTCCAAATTTTAGAGAACTTTAGCCGCATTGAAAAACACTTGTTGCTCAAACACGAAAAAATTAAAATCTTATAGATGATAGGTACTTCCCCAACAAGAATTCTTAAACAAGAACAACCAATTCAATTGAAACCTTATTTCACAATACCAACGAGTGGATAGTAAATCTTCTATCATAATACTAATTCGTCAATTAAATTGAAAACTTATATCACAATATTATGTGTGGATGGTAAATCTTATATCATAATACTATTCGCCAATTCAATTGAATATCATAATACTATGTGTGGATGGTATGGAGTATGGACTGCCGAAACAAGAATTCTTGAACTGTGAACGAATTATAATATATTATTTAGAAACAGAATTTATTGAATCATATCATGCAGTCTCCATTTATGGTTTACACATCCAAAAAAATATTGTTTTAGCTTCTAAAACTAAATACAAAATCATGAACCTGAAAAAATACTTGGCTTCTAAAAGTAAATAGCAAAAACATAAAATCTAACGAGTTGTTCGAGCAAAATGCCGCTTTCAATGCATAAGTTACGTCTCGTTTTTGCTACGTAAAACTCAGCCTGCGTAAGGAGGATCAATAAAAGCCCACTCAAATACTTGCTCGTATTTATTTGCTGCATTGTCCCACGATGAGTTTCTTTCCATTCCCCGTCTCATTAGTCCTTCCCATGAAGACTTGTGCTCTTTGTATGTCCCAATTGCTATTCTTAATGTCTGCAAAGCACCAAATTCCGAGAAGAAGAAAAAAAAAAATGGTATTTAAAATCCGAAGTTTTATTAGCCATCTACAATAATAGCAATGGTCCATAAGGTTCACGATGAAATAAAACTTACGGCCAGTAGACTTTCTCTCGATAGAGGAGTAAAGGTCCACCTGTAGTAATAATTACAGCCCGGGAAAATATTTAAGCACAATTAATCCGTGGAAATTTTGTTCTTTAAATGATCTGGAAATAAATAAATCTTGTCCGATTGAATTTTGAGCATCGCATACTTACCCAGTGCCTTCACCGCAGATATCATCTGCATACGGGTTGAAATTCTTGACTGTGTCCTGATTAATGCAAAAGCAATCATTGTATTGTAATACACATTGCTATAAAAAACCGAGCATAAAGGGCTCGGGAGATATAGTGCATGTTTGTTTATATGNAAAAAAAAAAAAAAAAAATCTAAACTCATTAAATCCATATCCAAGCAAGCCCTTAAGTACCCGAATCTTACCCTAAGTCCACCCGTGTTGTGGACCACAGGAACAGTGCCGTATTTCATGGCGTACAACTGGTTTAGACCGCACGGTTCGAATCTTGATGGCATCACGAGTATATCACAGCTGCAAATGTATATTTAAATCAAACAACCCCCCCAAAAAAAAAAATCGTGATTAAAACTGTTCATAATCCATAAATAAACCGATCATTACAAAAATGAAGAATACAAATCTTATCATTTACCCTGCAGTAATCCTGTGAGAAATCGGGACATTGAAGCCAACCCAACCTCGAAACTTATCCTTATAGACCGACTCTAAATGTCTCATCCAATCTTCGTACTGTTTCTCTCCAGATCCAAGCATTACCTTATGCGTACAAATATTCAAAATTTCATAAAAAGCAAAATGAAAATATGAATATATTATCCTAAACCTGATTCACAAGAAGAATACACATTCTAAAGCAGCACAATAAATGAACAAAGGCGCCTTATATTAGAAAAATAAACAAAAGTTCCTTACAAACTGGACATCGTCGTGCATAAGATCTGGAATGGCTGAAAGAATAATGTCAACGCCTTTCTGGAAGTCAAGTCTCCCAATAAAACCAATCTGTTGAACACTTAACTCTTAAAACGATTCAAATAGCAAAAAAATAAATAAATAAATAAAAAGCGATTCAAATAGCAACAGCACTTGTATTTTCTAATCAAAGAATGAAAAATATGCATATCTTTTTTTTATACCAGAGGACAATCAGGTCGAACTGGAAGGCCAAGTTCTTTCTGAAGTTCTAGCTTACATTCAGCCTGCAGTAATTGATAAATAAGAGGATAGCAACAGATAATAAGTAAATAAATGCAACTTCAGTTTCCTACTTAGCAAACATAATTTCAGTTTTTTTTATTTATTTTTCCCCTAAGTCCAATGGTCATAAGATTTATTTGGAAGCAACATGAAAGTTATAACCTTTCCGGAGAGGTCTTGAACCGAGTAGTGAGATGCAAGATGCTCGTCTCTTGATGGATCCCACTCACTGTCATCGATCCCATTTGTAATTCCTGCATTTTCACATTAGTTTTAGACGAGTTCTGATGGTGCCTCATGCATTGTGTGAAAGAAAAGTTGCTAAAAAAACAAATAAACAAACCAAACTTGGAATTGCTAACCAATTCACGATTTTCTTTTCTAATCTATAAAATACCTGTAAGAACTGTTTTTCGACTGCTCAATAGCTCATGCAATCCATATCCACCCTCAGGGGTGGTTATTTCCCATGAATAACCCTGAAAAAAGGTGAAATTCATTGAAGAAACAAAGGATAAATTGACAATCAAGAAAATCAAGAAGTAATAAAAGGACTTGTTTGCATCAAGGGTCCCAAATATTGAAATTATAAATGAAATCAAGCAGCACCTTGATAAACAATGGCTGGTTATCCTTCGCACTACATAACTTCGGAATTCCGTATCTTCCAGAAAACAAGAGATGTACCCAAGAAAATATAGTTTGTAACACTAACTGCATACTTGGATACAAATTTTTCCAAAAAAATCTAATTATTTCTAACCAATCATTTTTGTTAACTCAAGTCTAACTCAACCCCACTATTCTCAATATTATCAATCTAATAAATAATATTACTCAATCATTCTTACACATTACATCAACCTTAATTCACCATTCATCCACTCACATAATTTTAACTAACCATCAACTCATATCATCTCTCTCCTACTTTTACATCAAATCAACTTTGATTATTTTATTTTAAATATTAATTTAATATAAACTCAAAGTCCCACTAACAACTAACCATACCACTTTTTTCAAAATTAACCATACCAAACCAAAAATACCAAACAAAATCAAAACATGTTAAATCCAAGCATCCCCTAATAAGTACCTGGCTAACTGTCACTATCCTATCGGCAGTCACTATAGCAGCTTTTAAGACATTAACAGCTTCACCAGGATCGAGAGCATGCGTTCTAGCCCATGTGGGAAAGACCCACTCGAGTGCCTTGTACCAACCTGGCGGCAATCCCAAGTTCTTATATGTGGCTGCTGGCTCGACCCCCTTAAGACAAAAAAAGTACATCATGCATTACTGTGTGTACCTTCTAGGAAAGTAAAGGCACATATACAGTATTAGTTAAATAAAAAATACAAGTTCATTTCACGGCATGCTGAAGTAAATTCGAAATCTTGCATAATATCATTATATCCCTTCAGCTTGTACCCTACTTGACTAATGAGAAAGAC
>BKCP01007626.1:1456508-1484131 GCA_008636005.1 Striga asiatica | reverse complement strand
CTAGTAAGAATGCAATATTGATCATCTTAATCCTTTTTTCATTGTTATTCAACATATAATACGTGTCATTGCAAGACTTAGAACATATGATCCTTGCATGACTATCTCTGAGTAAGTCTATTGGCAAAAAATAGACATAATATATTAAGTTACATACACAGGAACTAGGCCAGCATGCCAGTCATTTGCAAGAAATAGGCAGTTTTCGCCATAAGTAAACCCTCCCAACGGCAGCACTAATGGAGCTTCACATGCCGCATGACAAAGTAATGTAAACCGGAACTATTCAAAGAGAGAAAGAAAGTGTAACACTTGATTTATTATCATCAAAGTCAAAATAAGCAAACAGATATCGATTTTTCCTCTTGGAGAAAAAAAGCAAATTTCTTACCTGGTTATCACCAAAAGCACCATAAGTATCGCCATATGGAGTTCCCGGGCGGTGGTATGAAAGGTGGTCAACAAAGACCTAACAAAATAAGATTGTGGATCATAAATGATCGAGCAAGATAAGTAAAAATTTCCATTTTCAAAATTTTAAGATGTAGTTTTAACTATTCTTACCATATGTTTACGATGAGAAGACATCCTATTATTTTTCTTATATATTGTTCAATAATTATAACAAAAATTACTAATTTCATGGTATTTAATGTGTTTTTACCCAATCAACTCCAGCCCGGTACTCATGGTAAAATCCAACCTCCTGCACACCACCAAAGCAGTATATTTTCGAACGCCGTTCGGTATCAACCGCATTCGAAAATGTTTTATCCAATGAATTTCCACTCAAATACCGAGGGGAAACAACCATTACACGGTGTCCCCTTTTAGCTAATGCTATAGGCAAAGAGCCACAAACATCTCCCAAGCCTCCGGTTTTCGAATATGGAGCTGCTTCGGAAGTTACGAAAATTATATTGTATGTTATCCGAATTGAAGCTTCCTCATCTTTTTCAATGTCTTCAGATGGCTTTGCTCCTACTTTACCTTCAGTTTCTTGAGATTCAAGGATTTTTTCACTGCTGATTGCTGAAGTTAGTTGAAGTTGACCTAAGAAATCATGATATCTGTCACTTCACATATAAAACTCACACAAATTACCTCAAATCCAAAACAAAATCCAAAAAAATGTGTAAATAAGCATCTCGGTCAATGGTTAACAATCCTAGGATATTAGATTAAGCAACAAACTGTACTCCTGCACAAGATAGACAGAGACGATACCGAGATAGGACGGCAATTTGTCAACATGAGAAGAAAAACAATGAAGTGCAATTTAATGGAAAATACTCATGTCCATGCATCAACCTTTTCACTTATCTTCTTCAACTACTAATCACAAGCCATAATTCAGATTCACTGTGCAACAAAAAACGAGCTACAACAAAGATAGCTCAGGATCCTCCGACTCTGTTCGGTTTTTCATCGCCTACTCCACTAAACAGTGTGAACCCCAAGTACAGATAAAATCAAAGATAATATACTAAATTGTACACTATGACTCAAGTACTCAGTTGCACAAACTACTAAACATATGAAGAACCCACGTACAGATCGTGTTAGTAAACAGCAGCAGCACAAAAATAAAATACACAAAAATGGTCCAACGAACCCAAAAAAGGTACCCAACAAAACAACCAATTAAACAACAAAACCCAAAAATGGGCTTTCCCAATCACTAATTTCTCACCTGAGCGAGCAACCAAATTGAACCCAACAATAGAGCCGGCGCTGTTCCTCTCAGCCCCGAGCAAAAGACCCTGATCTTGCTTCATATTCCCAGCACTTTTGGTACTGTCGCTAACCAAATCCCCTCCTCCATTTTCATCCTCAGCGTACGACCTCGTTTTCACACAGTACAGACGGCGATGAGCTTCCCTGAATCTCGAAAGCCCGGAAACAAAGCCAACTCGCCGGACACCGGCGGCGGAGCTAAAACCCGCGATTTCAGATGATTTTCGGAGGTGAATTTTTGATGGACCGATATGCAGAGCCTCCATTTGGGGGAGGGACAGTGAGAGTGAGAAAACCCAAGTGAGGCAGCAAAGGATCGATCTTTTCTTGATTATTTTTTTCCCCCAAAAAAAGGAAAAAAGGAAACAGAAAAAAACAAATCTGGAAGTGCAAAGCAGTTGGTGTGTGTATAGAGACGCGCGAAAAAAGAGAAGCTGGTGGGGTTTTGTGGGGTCCCACAACAGGCTCGGATGTCTCGTGAAGGAAGCTGACTGAGATTTATGAATGTATGGGCCTGCTGCATATAGTGGGCCACAATTTGTTTGCTTTGGTGATTTTGTGGGCTTATCTCTATAGAACTACAGNTTTTGTGGGAGTCCGCTGCTCTGCAAGGATATCGGTTATTGAGCTTTTTTCTACTTTTTGGGGATTGACTGCGCATTCGATGTCGGGCCGCCAAACTGCACGACATTGCGCAACCATGTGTGGTGCCTCTTTAGAGCCTAGTCTCGAGCTCTTTGGTGTCTTTAGCGGCTCCGCCTCTTTTCTAGAGTGCCAATGTACGATGGAGTCCAAATTTGGTCCAAAAATTTGTCTAGGCGATTTGAGTGACTGCAGTTTTTGGAGTTTGGTGTCTAGTTGGTTCATCTGTTTGGTTTCTTAGTTATGGTGTGTGACTCGGTTGCCAGTTTAGGTTAGTGGAGGTTTAACTCTATTTGTGTATTAGGTGTGTGTTGCTTTAGTTTTTTGATTTGTTTCGTTAAGTCAAGCGACGTCTGACGTCCAGTCTCGTTTATGGAGTTGTAGTCTCCTTTTATGCAGTCGTGTTTTGGCGTTGTTTTTTATCTCCTTAATGGAGGTTGTACCCCATATGATACCTATGTTGTTCCAAGTGGGGTAGGTCAAAGTTTTAATGGTTTCTTTTGTATTAGTTGACACCCCCCGTTTGTACTCTTTCGAGTTTTTTAGTTTTTAATATAATTGCCGTTTCGACAAAAAAAAAGGTGTAATAGTATGCGTGTATTCATTTATGTTTTAATGTGTGCATTCATATATGTTTTCAGTTAACATCAACTTTAATTTGATGTTCATCTATTTACATATTTTTAACTACCTATCACTTTCAGTCATATCTCTCATATTTTTACGTCACATCAACTTCAATCGTTACATTTTAAATATTATTTAAATACAAACTCAAAATTTCACTTAATCCTCAACTCAATCATTTTTATATAAAATTAATACCATTTAGCCACAATCCAATCAAAATTGATTTTAATCTGTTACAATCGCGCTCAAAAACTTTTAAGTTTCGTCTTAGTCAAATTTTTTTTTTTTTTCAAATTATGATTTAATGTAATTTTTTTGAATGAAAGAACATTGTGTCTATTTTTTTTCCCCTTTTCACTCATATTAACACCATTAAAAACATTATTCAACTGTTACTACATGTTTTCAACAAATTCTACTATTTGTTCAATATCATATTTAATTATCAATCATTAAAAGTCATTATATTATCATTTTTATACTACATCACTTTAATCGTTACATCTTATGTTATATTCATTCACAAATTTAAAATTAATCCATTCAATTTTGTATTTTTACTCTTTTAATCACTTTTACTGCATAGTTAATCTTGTTCAAAATTATTTACATGGGTGATTACCGGTGTAGTCACTATGAAACTTCACCGAACCGAGAAACAAACAAACTTATATAAAAATAGTAATGAATTTGTACAGAAAAAAATCAATTTAAACAAAATTTCAAAATTAAAAAATCCTAACCAAACAACACACAATTGCACGATTGGACCAATTTTTCTATTTGAGTTTTGTCCACTTCTATTAATCCAATCTTTCTATTTGAGTTTTGTCCACTTCTATTACGTTACGTGCATATAAGTGCCAATTATGCATGCCATGTAGACATGGCCACGGGCTACCGAGCCTAAACTCGGCACGAACCCGGCTTGGAATTTAATCGGGCCGATTCAGGCCACTCTGAAGATATGACTTCTGGCCGGTCTAAGGAAACAACAATTTTCAATTTTTTTTTTTTAGTTTCTTTTACGACGAATCTGGGATCCAGATTGACCCGGTCCAACCCCTTCAGGTCGCGTATTCGGCCCATACCTAGATAAAGGCCGGTTCAGGGTCGGTGTTTTTGAGCCCAGATAGCAACCGGGCTCGAGCACGGGATTTGGCCATGTCTAATGCGATGTTTAGTTGGGCTCGTCCGATGAGTCTATTTACATGGTTCATGTGGGTCGAGAGTAAACTTCAATATCCATATAAGTGTCGAATTCTCTGTTGGCTAGAGATAAATCTCCATACATATTATTACAATATCCAAAATATCCCTTTTATGATTATCCAGTAATCAAAGGATAAATCAAAATAAAGCATAACATGCACAAGATTACTATCGTGCCTCAAGTCAAAGGATCAATCATGTACTATTGCAATATGAAAATTCTTATTCGACAATAAAAAGTTCCATTTAAGAATTTTCATCCGGTCATGCTCAGTGAACTTGTTCCCTAACAAACACCCACATATATGTATTTGCGTCGAACGCTAATGCTGATGGAATGCAATATTCTTGTCCAACAAGCATACATCGTATGTGCAAGTCTTACCGAGTTCTTCGATATCCCATCTCGAAATACCCATTGACTTGGAACTTTATTTAAGATCATTGTTTTCAAGGCATCTTCTATGATTACCATCCAATGCGTAACCATGTCTTATAGCTATTAATGATTTAGGGACTTTATCATATGTTTATATATATATATATATATATTCATAATGTAAAGTAATGCCTTTTTAGTTAATATAAATTCCAATAAATTGTATTAACAAGTAAACTGTATTCAATTTGATTAGAACACCGGGTATTCTACTCTAACAGTTTTAATCCTCCTACATACATGCACTTGCGCTGTTTTGGTTAGCATCCCACGGCCAAAATATAAATTCACTNGTCTGTAGTTTGTTAATTGATGGAATGTAGCAATTGCATGAAAATGAAGTTCATGAGTGCACTGATTTTATTTTATTTTATTTTTCTTGTTTTGATGGTCAGAATTGGCAAGAGATGCTCTAATATCGAAAGGTTTTGTGTCATTGGGGGTTACATGCTCTAATATATGGCTAATATTTTTACCTCAAACTATATAAATATATAATCATTGATGGGTGGATAAGCGGTCGAATAAAATTTTCGACGATGAGCATATAGGAAGCGGGTTTGAAGGAATGGAGATAATGAACAAATGGCAAGAAAGAAACGTGAAGCTAATGGAAGAAGCTAACTCGTCTTGGTACAATGACAACAGGCAACCGAGACCAAGCCAGGATGAAGATGATGATGATGATGCTGCACAAGAAAAAGCGAGAGCTTGGGACGACTAGAGGCTAATTCTTAATGAATTTGGAATTATGTAATATCTCATTGTAGTTCTGTCAAAAATATCATTTGCTGTATGAATTGGTGTAACAGTTCAGATAGTGTAGGTGTTGCAGGTGAAAATTGTATTGAGTTTTAATATCGTGCGATAAATTATTTTATTTCCATTTTAATACGTGCTAGCTGGAAACAATGACCCAATAAATTATACATAACGAATGAATATGAATGTATTGGAGACGGTATTTTTCTAAACCAAATTATTTTATTCTTCACACCCATATTGGATTAACATATCGAAAGTACCACGTTCGAAAAAAAATAATAGGCATGAGCTAATAAAGAATTTTTCTTTTTTTTAATTTTATCAATCTATTTAAAGTAAATTTTGTCCTTGTCAGAAATTGGATAAACCTTTATAAAACAAATAAATATACTTTAACTTCGGGAATATATTTGTTGGTCTTTCGGCCGTTAGTTTCTTGTTTTCACGAAACTTTTAGAGTTGATCCCAGGCCGTATGACACGGCACAATTAGAAACTCCACAAAAAAATTGGACTAATATTGTAGGGCTGCCCTAATAAAAGGGAGCCCTTCCAGAAATTTCGAGGGCCAAGGTGAAACCCAGGCCCAAGAGGGGGTTTGGGAATAGTTATCAACTAGCAATAGACGCGCCTCGGTTAGAACCTCACTAGCTGCGTCATTGCCCCAAGCGCAAAGGTGACTTTAAACACAGCCCAGTCTATTTCTTTATAGTCCTCAAGCTCCACATATTCTTACAGTGTGTCCGCTGTGGGACAAAAGTCACCACACAAAAATTCTCTTTACTCTCATGTCATCTACTTTTTTTTCACAAACTCCTTTAGTCTCCACCACTCTCGTTTCTTCCAAATTTTGGAGAACTTTAGCCGCATTGAAAAACACGTTGTTCCGCATTGAAAAGAGTGTACTAGATGAGCAAACATCAAGAGCGATGAAATTTCTTCTATGTCCCGCTGTAAGGGAAACAATAATTGTTTGGTTTTATTGTAATTTTTCTTATGACAAATAAGTTAAGTGGAATCTGAAGAATACGAAGGAACTTACCTGATGAGCTAGGTCATGTATTACGATGATACTTCAAGCATCCTTATAAACACCATGAGAACGATACTTAGCTGCCAATAGTCTGAAATTATACGAACAGATGAATATCACCACTTATATCCAGCTTTGGAAAGGAAAGAAGAGAGAAAAACAAAAAGACACTAGTAAGAATGCATATTGATCATCTTAATCCTTTTTTAATTGTTATTTAACATATAATACGCTGTCATTGCAAGACTTAGAACACATGATCCTTGCATGACTATCTCTGAGTAATTCTATTGGCAAAAAATAGACATAATATAGTAAGTTACATACACAGGAACTAGGCCAGCATGCCAGTCATTTGCAAGAAATAGGCAGTTTTCGCCATAAGTAAACCCTCCCAACGGCAGCACTAATGGAGCTTCACATGCCGCATGACAAAGTAATGTAACGCGGAACTATTCAAAGAGAGAAAGAAAGTATAACACTTGATTTATTATCATCAAAGTCAAAATAAGCAAATAAATATCAATTTTTCCTCTTGGAGAAAAAAGCACTTTCTTTACCTGGTTATCACCAAAAGCACCATAAGTATCGCCATATGGAGTTCCCGGGCGGTGGTATGGAAGGTGGTCAACAAAGACCTACAAGCAAAAACAAAATAAGATTGTGGATCATAAATGATCGAGCAAGATAAGTAAAAATTTCCATTTTCAAAATTTTAAGATGTAGTTTTAACTATTCTTACCATATGTTTACGATGAGAAGACATCCTATTATTTTTCTTATATATTGTTCAATAATTATAACAAAACTTACTAATTTCACGATATTTAATGTGTTTTTACCCAATCAACTCCAGCCCTGTACTCATGGCAAAATCCAACTTCCTGCACACCACCAAAGCAGTCGACTTTCGACCGCCTTTCGGTATCAACAGCATTCGAATATCTTTTATCCAATGAATTTCCACTCAAATACCGAGGAGAGACAACCATTACACGGTGTCCCCTTTTAGCTAATGCTATAGGCAAAGAGCCACAAACATCTCCCAAGCCTCCGGTTTTCGAATATGGAGCTGCTTCGGAAGTTACGAAAATTATATTGTATGTTATCCGAATTGAAGCTTCCTCATCTTTTTCAACGTCTTCAGATGGATTTTCTCCTACTTTACCTTCAGTTTCTTGAGATTCAAGGATTTTTTCACTGCTGATTGCTGAAGTTAGTTGAAGTTGACCTAAGAAATCATGATATCTGTCATTTTACATATAAAACTCACACAAATTACCTCAAATCCAAAACAAAATCCAAAAAAATGTGTAAATAAGCATCTCGGTCAATGGTTAACAATCCTAGGATATTAGATTAAGCAACAAACTGTACTCCTGCACAAGACAGACAGAGACGATACCGAGATAGGACCGCAATTTGTCAACATGAGAAGAAAAACAATGAAGTGCAATTTAATGAAAAATACCCATGTCCATGCATCAACCTTTTCACTTATCTTCTTCAACGACTAATCACAAGCCATAATTCAGATTCACTGTGCAACAAAAAACGAGCTACAACAAAGATAGCTCAGGATCCTCCGACTCTGTTCGGTTTTTCATCGCCTACTCCACTAAACAGTGTGAACCCCAAGTACAGTTAACATCAAAGATAATATACTAAATTGTACACTATGACTCAAGTACTCAGTTGCACAAACTACTAAACATATGAAGAACCCACGCACAGATCGTGTTAGTAAACAACAGCAGCACAAAAATGAAATACACAAAAATGGTCCAACGAACCCAAAAAAGGTACCCAACAAAACAACCAATTAAACAACAAAACCCAAAAATGGGCTTTCCCAATCACTAATTTCTCACCTGAGCGAGCAACCAAATTGAACCCAACAATAGAGCCGGCGCTGTTCCTCTCAGCCCCGAGCAAAAGACCCTGATCTTGCTTCATATTCCCAGCACTTTTGCTACTGTCGCTAACCAAATCCCCTCCTCCATTTTTATCCTCAGCGTACGACCTCGTTTTCACACAGCACAGCCGGCGACGAGCTTCCCTGAATCTCGAAAGCCCATAAGCAAAGCCAACTCGCCGGACACCGGCGGCGGAGCTAAAAACCGCGATTTCAGATGATTTTCGGAGGTGAATTTTTGATGGGGCGATCTGCTAGAGCCTCCATTTGGGGGAGGGATAGTGAGAGTGAGAAAACCCAAGTGAGGCAGCAAAGGATCGATCTTTTCTTGATTATTTTTTTCCCCCAAAAAAAGGAAAAAAGGAAACAGAAAAAAACAAATCTGGAAGTGCAAAGCAGTTGGTGTGTGTATAGAGACGCGCGAAAAAAGAGAAGCTGGTGGGGTTTTGTGGGGTCCCANATTATAAATTATAATTTAAAATTATAATTATTTTAATTTAAAACGAAAAAATAATATATTAATAAAAAAATTTATATTAATTAATTTATTTGAAAAAAAATTAATATAATTTAAAACAAAAAATATTATATTAATAAATAAAAAGTATATTAATTAATTTATTGGATAAAAAATATTTTTAATTATCAGAAGAATAATAATTATTAAATTAATTAATCACTATTTAATGGGGTAAAAAAATTCACTTTTTAATAATAATTAATTTTCACTCAAAAAAGTTAAAGAATATTTACTAATTATTTTTTAAATTAAAAGTTAAAAAATATATATGTAATTTGTTAGCAAAAAAAGTTAAAAAATATATATGTAATTTGTTAGCAAAAAAAATATTTACTAATTATTATTATTCAGGGTGTTAGTAGACCCTGAATCAATACATAATTTTTTGATTGCAAAGACAGGCACGTTCGTGTTACAGAACAATCGAAAATCGCATCAATGGTACTTTTTTTTTCATTTTTAAGTTGAATGGTTTTTTTTTGTTTTGCTAAACTTCAGTTGAATGAGTTTTTTTTTTATTCTAACGTCCAATTTATAACAAATTATTTTGATTATATAACATAATAATTTATAATAATATTATTTTATTTAAAAAAAAAACATGGTGTCCGGCCGGTCGAACCGGTTTCGGCAGCCCAATTAAACAAAATTTCAAAATTAACAAATCTTAACCAAACAGCACACAATTGCACGATTGGACTCAATTTTTCTATTTGGATTTTGTCCACTCCTAATAAGTTACGTGCATATACGTGCCAATTATGAATGCAATATAGACATGCCACGGGCCGCAGGGCCTAAACTCGGCTTGGATTTTAACCGGGCCGATTCAGGGTCGACCACTCTGAAGATATAACCCTTCGGGCCTGGCCGACCCAAGGAAAAACAACGATTTTCATAATTTTTTTTTTATTTCTTTTAAGACGAGTCTGGGATCCGGACTGACCCGGTCGTGTACTCGGCCCATACCTAGATATGGGCTGATTCAGGGTAAGTGTTTTTGAGCCCGGAGACCAACCGGGCTCAGGGCCTGGGATGTGGCCATGTCTAATGACATGTTTAGTTGGGCTCGGCCCATGAGTCTTTATTTATATGGTTCATATGGATCTCGACCCAACCACTCAAAAAATTTTAAGGAAAAGTCAATATCGATCGCTGCTGGAAGATTTTTCTTACAGCAAGATTTCCCAGTTTCTTCGAAATTTATAAAGGATTTTGCTACTTTGTATATAGCGAGCTAGGAGGTTATACTGAAAATTTGCTGCATTCGCGCTTGCTTGCAACCTGTTCGCGCTTTTGCCCGAGAGAAGTTTATAACTCTCATTCAATGGCTGCTCCAACTCCAGGCTTTTCCCCCACTTTTTATTTGTCTTTCATTTTTAACACATAAAGATTTGGCCTTGCTTCAAAATCTCATCGTGTTTCTGTGGTAATGTAGACGTAGCGCTGCCATTGGATAAATTATCCTTGGGTTATATCGATAAAGACGGTTTATCAAGCTCCAGGAGCAAGTAATTTTGCCATAATTATTTGTTCCCCTTTTTTTTCACCCTCAATTCACATTTTTCCCTTTTTTTCTTTTTTTGCTAGGAATGCATTCAAATTTTTGTTTCCACCTTATTTTTCTTCTTTTTGGAAGGGAAACTATACCTTAAAGTTTTAATTGTGAGATTGATTTAAAGTATCTCGGCCATATCTCTCATACAGGGGGAAGCTGTTTGTCGTTTTGGTATCAACTGGAAGTTTTAATCCTCCTACATACATGCACTTGCGCTGTTTTGGTAAGCATATCACTTCACTGCCCAAAATATAAATTTCACTTCTTTTTTATTTTGTCTGTAGTTTGTAAATTGACGAATGTAGGCTATGTAGCAATTGCATGAAAATAAAGTTAATGAGTGCACTGATTTTTTTGCTTCTTGTTTTGATGATCAGAATTAGCAAGAGATGCTCTAATATCGAAAGGCTTTTGTGTCACTGGGGGTTACATGTCGCCTGTAAATGATGCATACAAGAAAAAGGTGTTTATGTTTGTGTGAATATTCATTCAGTTGTTTCGAAGATTTTAAAATCAATGTGATATTTTAAATACAATGGTGTGTAGACTGTGGAAACCGAAGAGGGCCTTTTGAATCTTCAATTTATTTAGTTGCAGCAAAATGTGTTTTTTGTTTATTTGATGTATTTGTATGTTATTTTTTATTTACTGTCATAACTTGTGATTGGGTATTTAGTTACAGTATTTGGTATTGGAACATTCCTTGTTAGTCAAATGCAAGATGGTGGTTATGTTCAAAATTTAATCTTTATTTGTTCGAAAAGAAAGTTCATAGGTTCTGTCATATGATAGCCTTTTTTAGGATGATGAGAAGACTATATTTATTATTTCCTACCTACTTCTTCAGGGTCTCGTACAAGCTGAACATCGTGTTGCAATGTGTACTCTTGCTTGTAAAAGTTCCGATTTCGTGATGGTAGATTCGTGGGAGGTCTCTCTCTCTCTCTCTCTCTGTGACTATCCAAATTTTCGTAGTTCAAATATATGAGCCTTTTTGTTATTTTTGTGATGGTATTGACTAATAGGTACTAATGTTTATATTGCTACAGGCAAGTCAAAGCTCTTACCAACGCACGTTAACGATTTTGTCTAGAGTTAGGGACTCATTACGTGAGAGTGAAATTGTATCCTGCGGTAAGATTTAAAAACCACTCATGAATTACCATGCTGTCATTTTTCATTGTTTACTTCATTAACTGTGAACTTAATGAAACATCATATTTTATCACTTTTATCCTAGCACGAGAATTGTTTATCCTGTTAATATTTTTTTAGTTTTTTTTTTCTTTTTTTGGTTGGTTGTAGAGTCACTTAAGGTCTTGCTCGTTTGTGGTTCTGATCTGTTAGAATCCTTCAGTATTCCTGGATTTTGGATTCGTGATCAGGTAATAACGAAATTCAATTCTCTGTATGATTAGCTTTTGGTTGATTTAACATGCAAATTCAACTATTACTATATGTTTTTTACCGATAGCTGAAATTTTAGATATTATTCCTCGATTTTCACTTTTCCACTGTTAAATTAAATAGACACCACACTTTCTCAACTTTTTCGTAGCATTATTTTATTATTTTTATTTAAGGAAAAATAAATTTATTTCATTATAATTTGGTTTCAATAGACCTCACATGATAAATTGGTGACTGAAATTCAATTCTGCAGGGCATTATATCACTTATGCATGTGTTTTATTTAACCTCTTTAGGTCCGAACTATTTGTCGAGACTTTGGGTTGGTTTGTATACAGAGAGGTGGCCAAGATGTTGAGAATATTATATCTAAGGATGATATTTTGACCGAGTACAAGGTAAATCCATCTTATTACCTTTACTGTTTATATGAAAAAATACATAAAGAAAAATATACTCTTCGAGGTATGCATTTACTATTTACCAAACGAACATTTTAGGGTGAAAATTAACACTGAATCTTAACTTTTCAGTACTGACTTTTTACATCATTCTTTTTGCAGGATAATATTGTAATCGTCGATGAAGTGGTACCAAATGGGATTAGTTCAACCGGGCTAAGGTAAAAAGAAAAAGGGATATGAAAAAATTGATAACTTTCTTTGTTCATGAATGTCATGCAAATTGCAAATAATTGAATCTGATCAAAAAGAAAGTTTTTTTTAGGAATCTTTTACGTATTTTTCAAATTTTCATTTACAGGGACTGCATTTCAAGAGGATTGTCTGTGAAGTATTTGACAGATGATGAAGTGATTGATTATATTAGACAAAATCGGTTATACATAAAAACAGAACGAAGTTAATCTATTTTATTCATGAAATCACTTTTATTGTGAATGTGTGGTCCTGTTTTGTACTGTGGAATTTGGGCCTGGCAAGATATCATATTTGTGGAATAATGTGTGTCTTACTGGAACTACTTATTGGATGCGATTGGATACAAATTTTTTTATTTTTGTTTGTCGAACTAAAATTTATCTTATTGAAATTAAAAATGATATATATATATATATATATCATAATCTCATCTCACTGTTTCCCAGCATAATTTCACTAATGCAAAATTCTGTACAATTTCACTAATACAAATAAAAAAAATATAAATCATTATTTCTATTTATTTTTTGATAAAAATAATATTTATCCATTTGTATATTTATAACTACCAATCTTATCAATCAATGTTTTATTATTTTTACATTATAACAACTTAATCATTACTTTTTTATTTCATATATAATCCTAATCTCAAATTAATCTTTAAAAAAAAATCTTTGGGTTTTACGTTTTCATCTTCAGGTAACCTCACATCCATAATACAAAATTGAAAGAAAAAGAAAATTCATTTGAAATATAATTATGTGTAGTGAATCTAAGCATCTAAAAACAAATCTGATTGTTTTTTTCAATGCTCATAATAATAATTTTTTCAACACATAATTTGATTATAATTTTACTTTTAAAGATTAATCAAGCCCATGTGAAGACTCCAAAGTCCAAACCTCCGATCAGAAGCTTAAGTAACTGTCCAAAAACCTATTAAAATAAATTTAAATCTTTTAAAAACTCAAAAAATATTTTAATAAACTGAAAAGTGTTTCAAAATGCAGTAAACTATAATATAATCTTCAATTATTTAAAATAATATAAAAAGCAGAAAATTGTAATGGGCCTCATCTTACCGTTTTCAAATGTACTGATTGCAGGGGTATAATTGGGCTTAACATATAGGTTGGTGGATCCTATATCCGACCCGTCAAGCTCAAATTGATTGCAGGGGTATAATTGGGCTTAAAATACAACATTTTTTCAGAATGGAATTTTGATTTTAATAAACAATAAACTAATAATAATATATACTTTTTCCTTTTTCTTCTCTTTACTTGCTCAGTGTCTACTCTCACTCTCTCAGGCTCCTCAGCAGCGCCACCGCCACCGTGACGGCCGGTGATGTCAGGCGGAGGCGATCTGCGACGGATGTTGATGGATAATCAGCAGCTAACCCCGGTTTGTTCCCATTTTTTATTCTATTTTTTACTCGCGTCAGTTCATTTGAATTTCGTTATTTATGTAAGAACCGAGGTTCAAGCCTCAAGGTTTATGCAAGCTGTTTAGGCGTTGTGGAAAGTAAGGGGAACTCTATATTCTAAGCAGTAAGCATGCAAACGTGTTTGTGTGGAAAAGCTGTTGAGGTTTCGAGCCCGGGATCGAATTTGGGAAAAATTCCAAATGTGGATGTAGAAACGTTTCTGAATTATGATTTGTCGATATAAGTTTTGGCTTTTTTTTTTGTTTCCCAATTATGGTCTTTTGTGTGTAAGTTGCAACATCAATGGAGATGGAGGATTATAAGAAATTTGTGTAGTTGGGAAATTTGAGTTATATCTTTTTTAACTTCAGTTAGTAGTTTTTACTTTTGGCTTTCTCATCTTATGGGTTTTTGCGCCATGTAATATTTTCAGCTTTTTAAGAACTTAGGGCGGATATAATTAAGTTTGGAAAATTTCAGTTGGTCGGAGAATGTTGGGGGAAATGAATGAAATGTTTTGGGAGTGTGAATATATATGACCCAAGTAAAATGCCTGAAGTTGATTAGACGTAGAACCAGTAAAACATTGATATGTGGGTAAGTGAGTTGTGGGTATTGAAATTTGTGGTTAATCTGTAACTATGGTTGGTGATTATTTAAAAAGAACTCAGCTGAACGTATTGGTGGAAGATAAGAGTGAAAAAGCGAGTGAATGGGGTGATTTTTTTAAACCTTTTGCAAAAATCTAATAAAATTTTTGACGAATAATTTCAAATGAGATGGCTTTCAATCACACCCTTAATTGTATGATCTGCAGAGGACCCTTATAGGCTTGACGAAATGTCATTTCCTGAAGAAACTTTTAGATTGCATATACTTTTCTGCATGGATGTTCCTGATACCCATAAAGTGTGTATATGTGCAATGTGCTTGCATGTATGTTAGTGGTATTTATGGCTGATTAGTGATGCTGCAATACCAGATGTCAATCCAATCTAGGGCACTGGTTGTCCCTGACCCATCAGCATTAAGGCACCTTGGACAAAATTCTCCCTGTATAAAGGAAGAAATACAAAATGGAGTCGATATTCAGTCCCCCGCGTCAGTGGTGAACCACTCTCAGGTTCGTCTTATATCGCATAGTAAAGTTCTTGCCTAATGCGTATGAATATTGTGTTCGATGTTTTTTTGTCTTGGTTATCAAATGAAAAGAAAACTTGCTTGTGTAACTTGTTTTAGTATGATTTTTGGAATAGATTGAGTACTGACATGAATTGACTTAAGTGTTGCAGAAACTTCAAGATGACTTGCAGGAACTTGGTCAAAGAATTAAGCACCATGAAGACAATATCAAATACTTAAGATGTCTGAAGAATAGATTAGATGGGTCAATCCTTGATATGCAAGGTATCCAAATTTCCATATTCCTTTATGACAGCCTCGTTGGCCAAAATCTTGAATAGATTTTATATCCAGAACTTACCATCCTTAGGTATTTCGTGAAGTTGCAAGGATGTTACATCTGTGTAGCTCTCTTGTATGACTGCTATATAAGTCTCAATATAGTATTGTATTTACTTTTCGAGTGATCAATCTTCATGTGGTCTTCCAACCTACTTGTCTATGCAGTTGCTATTGGGAAGTATCATATTGGAAATTTATCTGGAAGCGGAAATGAAGGTCTTGCCTCAGTGGAAAGTGAGGAAGATGTACTTCAGCAAATCCTGAAGTACGAGAATTCTGCAGTAGCCATGTTGTGTAAGATGAAATATAACCGTGAAGCTCAGGCCTCTGATCACTCGTTGACTGAAGATGTGCTTGGTGTTGTTGCTATACTGGGAAAAGTTGACGATGCTAACCTTAGCAGGTTGGCTGTTTTATCTTACCTTTCCTTTTCATTCCAACGCACGCAATGCCGAATTCATGCACGATGCGCGAGGAGTCTTTTTATTTTGAAAAAAAGGAAAGAAAAATGAATGAAAACAAATAAATTTGAGTGAGTAAAGAAGTATAAGTTTATGAAGATAATTGAAACAATTTATATTTTGCATTTCTGGTAAAGATTGTGGAATTTAGAATATGCAGGGATGGTATTTGAGAAACTACAAAACAGAAGAAAACGAAAACACACTTATCTGTATGTTTATTGTTTTAATTTGTATTTTAGGCTTCTATCAGAGTATTTGGGTTTGGAAACAATGTTAGCAGTGGTCTGCAAGACCTATGAAGGAGTCAAAGCCCTTGAGGGATACACCAAAGATGGTTCGATTAATAAAGGTTCGGGCGTGCATGCACTAGCTGCATTAGCTGGACGGCTTCTGGATGAACGATTCCTTGTCATTTGTCTTGAAAATCTGAGGTGTGCGTTTTGTGTGTGGGTCGTGAGGTCTTTGTTTTGAAGCCAACCAGTTAGCTTCATATACCTAATTCACCTTAATAATTTATAATTTCTCTTCTGGAATTTCTTATTCAGACCGTATTCTGGTCAGATAATAGCTGATGACACTCAACGGAGGCTTGATCTTTTGAAGCCAAGAACAACTAGTGGGGAGACTCCAGCTGGATTTCTTGGTTTTGCTGTAAATATGGTGAAAATTGATGGCACTTACTTATACTGTACCCCGAAAAACAAACACAGTCTGAGAGAGACGCTATTCTATTACCTTTTCTCGGACTTGCAAGTATACAGATCAAGAGGTGACATGTTAAAGGCTCGGTCTTATATAGCACATGGAGCCATATCTCTCGATGGAGGGTTGATAAGAAGTCCCGGGTTGTTCTCCTTGGGTCATCATAAGTAAGAAGCTTGACCTAAATTCATAATTGTTGAATTTTTTTTATGAAGACTACATTTTCTTGATATATTCATCTTTCACATTTTTAGTACAAATTGATGGGTTTTTNACCTTATTTATTTTTTCCCCTGTTTTGTCTATCTATTGTATCAAAAACGAGGAATGGCTTTCAAATTGCTAAGCGAGAGAAAATAAAGCTTTCGAAATTATAAAGAAATTCATCAACATTTGTTTTTCCTTAGAAATTGCACCCTTTATGCTAGTAATTGTAAATTGTAATCATCCCCTGAGTTTTCATGTACAAGCGCGCACTTCTGCTCTTTTTCCCTTGCTTATTTACATTTTGGTTTTATCTCGTGTTAGGATGGAAATAGATGTGAAGTTCCCCAGTGACTCGAAAAGGACTCTCCCAGCAACCTATTTCGAAATTGAAAATCAACTTAAGGAGACAAAATGGAAGAAGGAGCGAGCGTTGGAAGATATGCAACGAGAGCAGGCACTATTAGACCGTGAAAAGTTCAACTACGAGTTAAAAAAGAAAGATTTTGTCCAGTTTATTGCTGAAAGCGGATCATATGCTGCTCAGGTATTATCACACTTTCGGGCTCTCGTTCTTTTCATGGTGGCTCGTTGCTTGTAGCCCTTTTCTTTATTCTCCCCTTTTTTTGTTCATGCTACTGAAGAAAATGAAAAATTTGCGTTCCTTACATGACTACTGCATGGAAAAGCATAAAAAGAAGCTACTGTTGTCCAGAAATGAACACAAATTCTCATACCTCTTACTAATTGGCTCTCTATGAATTCTAAAATAAAAAATCAGGCTATGATAGAATTGTTTTTCTGTTTTCAAATCCGACCTTTGGTTTTTATTAGATATTCCTATTATATGGTTTTGTGGATTGATAGTCTCGAAACTAAAATTATGACAAATGCGTATCTTTTTTTTTTTTTTTTAATTTTTTGAACATTTGGCGACTGAAGATGAAAATTTGATCGCTTTATATTATATCCAACAGTCTCAGATGGGACGTGTGTCGACCCCTAGATGATTTTCGTGGAGTCGAGACTCGGCCGTTCAGAAAATGAATTAGAAAGACACATTTCAGCATGAAATTCCTCAATTGTCGACATTTTCGCTTGACCTTACGGAGGTGTGATTAGTCCAGACTTTTGTGTATTTTTCGCTGACAAGCACCAATAGCTTAGTTAAAATGTTTGAAGTGACTATAATTGATTGATTTCCCAAAAACCATGATTTCTAGTACATATAAACTGTTTTTCAGCTTTAAGTATCATATGATGAAATTGAAAACTTTTTTCAGTTTTCCAAAGTCTTTTTTGGGCAACATGAGATTTGCTGTTTCTTATGGGCTCTTTTTTTCTCTTTGGGAGATCTTTTCTTGATTTGAGACTTTGACTATGGGTTTGTCGAAATATTTGCATGTGAATTTCCTTTTGAAATTTGAATTTTGTTGGTACCGACTAACCTATAGGTACAATCCCAATTAGGGTTCTACTAGACAGGATCTACTAAATTATTGCCCTATCTTTGATTTTCTCAACCATTAATTTTAACTAGGTGGCTGGATTCAAGATTTTTTCTGTCTCCAAATAAAACATATACTCCCTCTTATTTTTTTTTTAAATGTCATTTTGGCCTAATGAACAATTACCTAAATAAATGACGTTTTGGATCTTTTGTACATATTTTTTCATTATTACTCTCATCTAGCTAATAAATATATTATGTGTTTTCATATTCACTTTTCATCTTTTCTCAAAACATCCATCTCTATCCTCATTATTGAGGGTTATTATTGACAAAAAAATAATCTTAATTACTGTGCAACTTCTCAAAACGACAGTTACTAAAAATAAGAGGGAGTACTATTCACCCATTTCTTTTTCAATCTTGTCAGTATAATCTTTAACTTTTTATTAAAAAATAATTTATCATATTACATTTTTGTAAAAAATATATATATATATATATAATTCATCCATTTACGTTTTTATATCTATCAGGCTTTATTTATGTTTACATGACAACAGATTTAATTATTTCACCTTAATCTTACATCTAATAACACTTCTAAAAGAAAATCAAAATTATTTGCTTGGCATTCTCTTGTAATTTTTTTTTATTTTTTTTTATGTGTGTAACTAATATGAATTTCAAATAAAGCTATTGTGATTATGTCAAATAATAAAGGTCCAAATGGGTTTAAATTTGTGACCATTTGTAACTAATGGTCATTTAAATTCAACTGTACTTAATCTCACTGATTTTTATTGTTCGAGCATGTTGATCTAACAGTTCAAAAAATTACTGAAGTGTGTTGATTTAACGGTTAAAATAAAAGTCTGGTTGAAATTTTCAAATAGAAATATGTGAGTTTATAAGAACTCGTATTAAAAGTGCCAGTGGATGGTAAGGATCCTAAAACTAATGAGCCGAAAATTCTTTTCTATATTCAAGACAACATGACTAAAGTGGTAATTGGACATAAAAAATTACCCAAAAGAAAAAAATTAATATGTGAGTTTAATTTACTCATATTGTATTTTGCACTATTCTAAAAATCCCCTCTATATATAATTTCAGAATGCGCTGAGCCTACGTGGCAAATTCTCATGCTTCAGAATCCTATTTGGCAAAAAATCATGCTTGGGAGTTGGGCTTGGATATAAAATAATATTTGTATTAATTGTATTTTAATATCATTTCCTCTTATAACTATTGAATTGCAAATATATTTTAAATGTTGATAACTTTTGTATTTCTTATCGGTTTTACATATATAATACATCAAATTAATCATCTTTTGATGAGTTTCGATTTGACATTCATATTGTATATATAAAATAAATAAATTATATTTATCTTTATAATAATAATTAAAATAATTTATTAAAACTAATTATAAAATAAAATTATTTATCAATTAATATATTTATGTTTAATGTAGTTATATGTTATAAGGTAGAAAATTTATTATAATATAACTCATATAAGTCGCACAAGTAACATGTGTCATACTAAAATGTATAATAATATATACTCCCTCCTATTTTTATTACTTGTCACTTTGGCTTAATTGACAATTGATAAAATAAATGTCATTTGAGATATTTTGTTCAAATTTTTCAATTTTTAACCCTCTATCTAATACACAGTGTCTCTTCATATCCTATCTTCATCGTTTCCCATAACATCCATTAAATAGAGTTAATATTGTCAAGAAAAAAAAAATCTTAATTAGTGTGTTGCATTTGAATTGATATTATAAAGTCCGTTTGTATTTTACAATTTATTTATATATATATATATAATACAAAACAGTAATATACATCCATATAAATAAATTTAAATTCATTTATCAAACTAAATTAATTATATCAAATAAAACTATAAATTATATTATAAAGTAATAGAAATTGGTATGTATTCTTTTAAAAATGATATTTATTTCAAATCTAATTGGTATATTGTCAATGTAATAAAAACAAATAATTATTTATATAAATTCTAAAATTACATATAAAGTTAAAAAACTGTGAAACACGACTGATACAACACATGATGTATTAGGCATCTAATTAAGGAAAAAAAATTAATCTATTTTGCTTAATATTAAATAAACATATTCTACACTTATGCATATACATATCACCATATTATTTCTATTTATTTAAGATATATATTTTTTACTTATGTAATAATAAATAATATCGATATTTTTATATGATATAAGTAAAAAAATTCAACACTGGTTGACATTTTCACTTAATGTACGAGTGTTTAATTATTATAATTAAAAATATATAATTTGACAATTTAATTATAACCCAAAGTAATATTTTATATAAAATTAAATTATTTTAGTTTTTAAAAAATAAAAAAATTTAATATTTTTTACAAAAGTTTTCTAATTCTACTAGTATAAACATTATTACGCAACATATAGTTTCAATGTGCCATGATTTTCTCTTAGTTTCTTATTTTCTTTTAAATTGGTTTTACCTCTATCTATCTTAACGGATCATTTAGATGAAGTGTACACTAGCAATATTATTTATTTTGTTAAGTCATTTTAAATTTTTCAAGATGAAAGTTATCCGATAAATATTGCATTGGCTTGTTCGAAATGTGTCGTAATATTCATTCCTGTGGAAATAGAAATGAAAACGATTTACAATTGTATTGACGTGTTTATGTAGAGTATAATATAAAGCAAACAATTTAATAAAAAGTTTTTAGTCTTCTTTACTAGAGTTAGTTAATTTTCTATTTTCTTTATGTTAGTGGAGTGAAAACTCTAGCCTATAGTAGATCTACAGAGCAAATGATTTAAAATGACTTTTTATTTTTCAAAGTCATATATATATATATATATATAATTGATATAATTGCAGGCAAGGTTCAATAAACTTCATTCAACCAGCAATTAATAATAATATGAGTTCATTTAATAAAAAATATGTGTGCATTTAATAAAAATATGTTCACCATTTAACAAAAATATGTAACTTTCAATTACACTATTGATTTGACAGTTCTCATTGTGGAATATGTTCATTTCTGTAATGCCTTTTTATGTCCTGAAATACAAAATATTTTTATTTTTATTTTGATACTATATATTTTTTAGTATTATATATATACATATTTCACAAATAATTAAAAATGACTACAAGTATCTCTACTTTCTATTGCAGTCATACAATAATAAAAAAATATTTTTTCGGATATTACAAAGATACGTCAAATATTTTAAAAAATCAGATCCCAGAAAAGGAATTTAACGATAATAATTTGTTATGATGAAGATTATGGCGATAAGAAAAACACGAATGTTGTATATAAAGAAATGTTTAATAACATTTAAACTTTTTTAAAATTATTATATTTTTATTTATTAAGTTATAAATTTTATTTTATTTTATATTTTTAATTACTTTCTTTTCTCTTATATCATTTTTTGGTGCAAGCACATAGTAAAAGTGGAAAACTAGTTTTAGCTAAAGCTAGTGTAGGGTTAACTGTCAGTTGTCACAGCCATAAAGCTGGTGTAGGATCTAAAAGGAAAAAGGATGAGATTATTCCAAAGAATAAAGCCATAAATAAAGTTTGTACATATCAAAAGTAAGATTCCATGCTTGTGATTATACCCCAATGAACAAAGCTAAATGATATGGATAAAGACAAAATGTTGGACAAACTTATTAATCAAATGATCTAGTTTTTAAGTCAGACAATCTATTTTTCTATCAAATATATATATTCTGGAATAAAACAAAATGCACTCAGGGCTATATCTAATCTAAATATACTATAAAGAGAGACAAATAGTTCAATGCATTTTTTTTTTTT
The DNA here is from genome assembly GCA_008636005.1 of Striga asiatica. Taxonomy (NCBI): domain Eukaryota; kingdom Viridiplantae; phylum Streptophyta; class Magnoliopsida; order Lamiales; family Orobanchaceae; genus Striga; species Striga asiatica. The sequence goes on along the minus strand of BKCP01007626.1, from coordinate 1,462,011 downwards.
AGTAATAATTATATTTTTTAAACCATTTCACCATATAATAGTTATTATTATTTAATTAATAGTATTTTACATTAAATGGTATATAAAAGTTACATAAACATAAAAAAAATATATATATATTGTTTTCTCTAATTTATTTATTCTAAGATCTTATCTTATATTTTTATCTCATTAATCGAATATTTTTTCTATTAAAGTAGTTTTAATGGTATAGTCAAACCACTAAAAATAACATTAGCAATTGTTATAATAGTAAATTTAATATTTGTTCTCGTTAATCAATTTGTCATGATCCCTCAAACTTATAAAAATTACATTATTCATTATATTTTATGAAATCACTATAATGATTCATCTGCAGTTAAATAGTTATGTATTGTTTATTTTACTAATGTTCAAAATTTTATAATATAATATCATTATATAATTTATAATTGTAACTTTATATGCATACATATAATTTATAACTTTACTTATATTTGCACATCCCTCCTATATATTAATTTAAAATGTGGTGAGCCTAAGTGACAGGCTCGCATGCTTCGTGATCATATGTAACAAAATTACATGCTTTGTTATTAGAGCATGTACAATGCTTTGGGTCTAGTTTTGCTTACATGACATTAAATAGACTTAAGACTTGGATGACATGGACAAAAATATAGAAAAGTAATGAAATTAACTCCAATGCAAGGAGACTATGTCTCTACTTGGGTCTAAGATAGACCCAATGGTAGATCGGGTCTCATTTTTCTTGCTGCCACATCAGCAGGAGCCAGTCCAATTGCATTTGCATTGAAGTATATATTTTTCTAGACTGAGTCTATTTCTTACGTGGCGCGTATATTTTTTTGAAAGAACCCAAAACATTGTGGATGCTCTTATTTTAATTTACTTCCAATCTAAAAATAATTAGGTCCGGATTATCCATAAATGTGTTGGTTATTTATGGTCATGTTATATATATTAATTGTATTTTAATATCATTTCTTATTATAACAATTGAATTGTAAATGTATTTTAAAAGTTAATAGTTTTTTTTAATCAGTTTTACATATATAATATATCAAATTAATCATCTTTTGATTAACTTCGATTTAACATCCATATTATATGCATAAAAAAATTATATTTAACTTTATAACAATAATAAAATTGTTTTTTAATATTAATTAGAAAAATAAATTTATTTATCATTTAATATATCTATATTTCAAATAGTTATATGATAATAAGTTATAAAATTACTATATTATAGCACATGTAAGTCGCACAACTAACAAGTGTCATTCTAAAATATATAATAATATATATTTTTTGTAAACAAGTAAATAAATTTTAAAATAATTTTTCCATTAATTTTAAAATTTAATAATAATTTTTTAACAAGCCCGTGTAATACACCGGGGTTGTACTAGTATGTATAAATTCGAATACTAATTATATTAAAAATTTGAAAATGCATTAAATAACTGTTTTATTCATATTAGTCATTTTACATAATTAATTCTTCTCCAATCAATCTGATTTCTATGTATAGATTAGTTCCATTACCTAAAGCTAATTCAATCACTACGCGTAAAATATGCAATTGTTTCGTGTTAAATAGATCGTAAAGTAATAATATTTTTTAAATGATAAATTCAAAATATGTAATTATTAGGCGAAGAATAAGACGTATAATTAATTGCATATAAATTTTTTAAAATTTTAATGTTGATAAATTCATACACTGCGAATATTACAAGTTAGCTGCTATGATGTATATTTGTGACATAGTTATTATTTAATACAAAAAAATAGTAATATAATCATTCACTCACTTTTAGACGACAACGATTAATTTACTTTTACATTTACACTGTTACACATATATCTCAAAAGATTATTATTATTATCCCAAAAGATTATTATTATTATTATTATTATTATTATTATTATTATTATTATTATTATTATTATTTTCACCATATATTTCAATTGATAATAGAACTTCCATTACACTGGAGATTCTCCCATTTGTAACATCCCTCCGTACATATAATTTCAAAACTTGTTGAGCATAAGTAACAGACTCATACGTTTCGGATGTTAACATGACAAAAATTATATGCTTCGTAATGTTGTTTGTATATTCATTTTACTTTGAAATTAGGTTTGGTATTAGACATAAATAGTTTTCTTCAAACTAGGTAAATGTACATTTACTTTTGTTATTTTTTTTTCTCAGTACAAATTTCCTTATTAATTTGGGTAAGTACTAATTTTACCATCTTATAATTTTCTCTCATATTTATCTCTTAAATTATGATTTACAAATCACTTTCTCCACTGTTTATTTCTTTTTTTTTATTTATTAATTAGTCCATCAAATTTTTTAAATAAAATTTTTATTATAGTAATAACTTATATCATATATTTCTTAACTCAACACCCGTATCGCATACATGTATTATAGTAGTATGGAATTATTTAAGAACCAATGGACCCACTAATATTTATTTTACTATATATACGAAGATTCCAATCCCCGTCAATTTTCAAGCTAGTTGGCCCCATCAAGATATTTTCAGCATATTTTACTAAAGTGAATATCATCATCATTATCTAAAGTCTATGAAAAATAATCTGCTTAGCAATAAAAAAGACAAAACTAGGGATTTTGGGGAAGAGAACGATACACATGTGGATATACTTGTTCTACTTAGTTCTAAATCTAAATACATTTTTAAAGCCTAATTTAAAATTCGATAAAGGGAGTTCAAAAGTATGTTTGATAATTATCATATAAGTTGATGCATAACATATTTTATTAACTTATTCGTCTTTTTTATTCAAGTCAACGTAGTTTCATAAGACGAATTTGTTAAAACTAAAAAATTAAATAAATTGATGTAGTTGAAATTTTTGTTTTCTTTTTTTTGTTTTTAACCAAACGACGGGATTATATAGAAAAATACGTATTTACATCAACAACAATAGTTATACAACCATATTGCTGAATCTCGTGGAAGAACAACTCGATGGAGGCCACATCGCACCAACGATAATACAATACTCTCATTAGTAGAGAATATAACTCATAACATGAAAATAAACATTGAAATGAACACTGAAAAACACAAAGCGCCAACAGAATTAATTCTGAAAAAAAATATTTCAACTTTCAAATATTTTTCTTATATGAACTAACTTTTCAGCTACAACAATAATATATTATTTATATGTTTAAGATTCATTTATCAACTATGAATTTTAGTTACATCTTCCCATAATGTATTTGATAAATGCCATAAATTAACTTATATTTTATTTAGTTAGCTTGACCGTTAGAATTTTTCAATTCAATTTACTTATCAACTAAATTTTTCAAATACTTTTATTATATACTAGCTAACTTTTAAGCTATAATACAGAAGCTAGACAAACTTTAAATTTGGTAATAAATAAATTATCAATTAATTTATCAATTTATTTGAGTTTGAAATGATGATAGTATGATACTTATATTTTCTTTTTTCAATTTTTCTTTCCCCCATTTTCCAAACAGTATTATGAACCTGGAATCTCGATCTCCGTGCAGTGGATATACGGTTGAGTAAATTCGGGGAATTCCAAACGATAACATAAATTCTAATAAAATATCTTCTTCTCATTTATACTCCTCTCCGGTTCCACACTCTCCAGTTCCATTCTATTCCAACTAAACTCGTACTTTCCTCCACAAAACCTCCGCACCGTACAAAACCGCAGGAAAAGACTGCCGGCGTCCGTACTCGCACTCCATGAAAAACCAGACAACCGAATCTTTTTTTCCCGTGTGCTGACACAAAAAACAGAGAAAAAAAAGTCGGAAAATTCGTAATTCGCCATTATTCCCGTACTTTTAAGCAATCCTAGCTCTGGCTACAAACAGCAGCAATTGGGTTACAGTCATTTAGTGGAAGCAAGCATTTAATCTTGCGCCGATTAAATGGGTAAGTAGGAGGAGGCCATATATGTTGAACTTTTGCTGCCCTTGTTAATTTTTTCCTGGTGGGCTAGGGTTTGTTTTTAATTCATTTTGCTGAGATTTATGGCGGCGGGGGCGGTGGCGGTGTCTTGTGGTGTTTCCGTCGGCGGTGATGCCGGGCGGAAATGCGAGAAGCTCAGCGCCGGCGGGCGGTGGAGGTGCAATTTGGCGGCCGTGAGCGGGAAGACCCTTTGCGAGGAGCACTATTTGTCGGCTCGCGGGGTTGGGAGAGCGGAACGATCGGAGGAAATTGAAAATGGGGAAGATGGCGGAGGCGAGTTTTTGTCTGACGGCGGCCGTGAGTGGAAGCGCGGCGAGGATGTGGAAATTTGCGCCTTGGATTCCAATGGAGGTCGTGGGGGCGCGAAGAAGAGAGGCAGGACGGCAAAGGGTTTGAACAACAATGGGAAAATGGTACTTGCAGCTGGGGAAAACGATGCTCCGGTCAGGATAGAGAGGAGGGGCAGGCCGAAAGGTTCGAAAAATAAGCCGAAAATTTTGCTTGTTGAAAAAAAAGATGGTGTAATTAGGATTGAAAGGAGGGGGAGGCCAAAGGGTTCGAAAAACAAGCTGAAAAATGATGCTATCGAAACAAGCAATGGTGTTGTTAGGGTTGAAAGGAGGGGGAGGCCGAAGGGTTCGAAAAATAAGCCGAAAACCGGCGTTTCGAGCGGGCCGGAGGAAGAAATGCAGGTCGGAACATTGGTACGTGTTGTTAAAATCGAGGGTGGAATCAAAGACACGGTTATTGAAGAAGTGAATGAGAGAGGAAAAGATGGGATTATTGTGGGGAGGCCCAAAGGTTCGAAGAATAAGAAGAAAATGGTGGGTGGAGATAATGGCAATCCTGGGCCAAAGGGTTCCAAGAAAGAGAAAGAGAGGGTAAAAGGGACTGAAAATGGACAAGGCGCAGAGGGCAATATCGTCAAAGGTTCTTGTCCTGTTCAGACGGTTGAGCGGCGTGGGAGGCCCAGAAAGATGGTATTAGCAGCCATCGAGTCGAAGAAGAGAAGTGCAAACTTTAATTCAAATGGGGATATTCGGTTGCACACCGATGGCCGAATTAGTTCAAAGGGGTTGAAAGCTTGTAAAAAGGTGGGCAAATGGCTTAATGGATCCGGAAGCACAAAGAATGTTCAAATAATCAAAGAGAATCTTGATAATACTGAGGAAATTAATTTTGTGCTGGATAATGGTTGTACTTACGGGGCTGTGGTGAATGGGAGAGATAAGAGGGATGATGGTAAGAAAAAAAGGGTGAAAAATGAAGTTGGACATGCTAAGGAGGATGGGTTTGATGTTTCTGGTGAAAACATAGATGAAAAGGGAATCCAGAAACTCAAGAAGGATTCTGTGGAGGTGTTGGCTGAATATAGTAACCAGGCTAGAAATAGGCCTCGAAGGAGGCTGAAAAGGAACGTAGATGAGTCCGGAGAGAAAGTACCAAACGGTTGCATGAAGAGGACAAAGTTGTCAGCTTTGGGAATGTTG
>BKCP01007626.1:1421370-1432059 GCA_008636005.1 Striga asiatica | reverse complement strand
AAAAAAAAAACAAAAAAAACAAAAAAAACAAAAAACAAAAAAACAAAAAAAAAACTACTTTTTAGAAAGTCAATATAAGAGGTTTTTTGAATTAAAGTTTGTAAAATTTGTTGGTTTTATATATCTAACAATTAATAATTTACCCATAATGTTATATAATCGGTTAGTAGTTCAATTAGTTCTTTGTCAATTCAATTCAATCAGTTATCACCCATCCCAATTTAATTTACTCGATTCAAATTAATGAATTACTAGTACAATATTCGTGTATTAAATTTTTTATTTTAATTTTTTTAAACTAAAATAATTTGTGTTTTAATTACTATCAAACTATACTTTTTAATCATAATAGTTAAACATTCGTATATAATTTTATAATTTAGATGTTAAACTATATATTTTTTTTACTTTATACCTAAGTTTAGAATTTAAATAATTAATAATTTATTTTTATTAGATTGACAACATAAAATTAAAATTATGGAGGATATTAATGTCATTTCCAATCTATTGTCACTTTTCAAGCTCACACTAGGGTGAACTTACCTTCCCGCCCTTACGTGGATAATGAACCGCCGGCCACCGTTCTCCGGCGCCTTCTTGATCGCCTCCTCGATCGTCCGGCACGTCCCGTTGCCGTCCGGCGACACAACGACGTCCACCTTTAGCTCCGCCGCCGGCTTTTCCAGCAGCCTCCTGTCCCGCCGGGACAGCCACGCTGGAAAACCCCCGCTTGCCGCCACCGCCGCCGCCCCCATCAGCCTCCTCCCCAAACTGTTCGCCGGAACTCCCGAGAAATCGGCGGCGACGGCGTACATCGCGAGGCAGTTGCTCACGAGCTCCGACAAGTTCCTAAGCTCCGCCGTCATCCGGTCCTTCACTTCGCCGGCGCCGACCTCGTCTAGCCCGTCGGCACAGCCGTTGATGTTCGTCATCCCGGCGCTCAGCCACGTCATCACGTCCTGAGCCGATCCATTGTAGTTGAGGGATCTCGAGAGCTGATCCGATGAATCTTCGAGCAGCTCGAGGCAACCATCTATGGCCGACCTTCCACCGGAGCAAATTAAAATATCATAAGTTGGAGGTATATAAATTTGATAAATTATTTTGTATTCTGAAATCATAAATTAGATAATAATATACGTATTGTATTTTATAGTGTAATTATAAATTTTATACAAATTACTGTGTAGATTGGATAATTATGATATAAAGGATAATGACCATGAAAGTATATTAAATTATTACTATTATTATAATAATTGGTAACACGGTCTTAAGAAATTCGCTATTAAAAAGTCGCTTAGTCTAATAATATTAAATTTAAAATAAACAGCTTCAAAAAAAGTTTTGCTATATATTTATTTTAATAAGTGTGCAACTTATGTAAACTTTTTAATGTTAATTTGTAATTAGTTAGTATTAATTATATTTATTATATAATGGAATAGTTATAAAAAAACATTATTACGCTTAAATAATGGTTGGGGATAGTTAAAAAACTATTGTTCCACACTTAAATTATAAAACTATAAGCGGGAAAAATTGGGGATATTTTAGAATGAGAGGTAAAATTTGGGATATTGTGGACAACCAAAATTATATATAAAATAAAATTCAGTCGCCGTAAAAAAAAACCTCGTGTAATTATCCATATCCAGGCGGCTGATATTGGAGGCGGCGTCCAACGCGCGGCCGAGTCGCCGGAGCGTGTCATTGACCGAAACGTGGACAATTTCCTTCAGGGAGGCAGTGGCCGCGGCGGGAAATTCGGCGAGCGAGCTCAAGCAGAGCTCCCTGTACTCAGTCAGGCCGCAGGCTACGGAAATCGCCTTCGACGGCCGGCGGACCTGCAGCCGCGACACACCGCCGGAATCGCCTTTCCTTCGGACCGCTGCCGCAACCGCGGCGGCGCAGGCGGCGGATGCCACCAGCAGGGCGGCGAGGATGAGTAGAATAGGCTTGGTTTTGGACCTTTTGGTCTTGTTGGTTTGGTTGGGAGCTAGGCTACGTGATGGGGAGGGCCCGAGGCTGCTAGGCTCGGGATTTCCGAAGCTACCGTTCTCCATTTTGGCTTTTAAGCGTGTTTGGGTTGGTGAAATATTATGAAAGTGTATGGACTTGGTAATTTTTAGTGAGTGTTTGTTAAGGAAGATTGAGGTTTTAAGGTGTGTTAATTTTGAGTGTGATTATAGTTTTTATGGATTATATTAGCTGGCGCTTACTAAATAAAGATTTTGCAAATCTTGTAATGGCAATATTTTCATAAGTTGTGTACCCTGTGTTGTAGATTATGTAGATTATTAATGGGAAAAAAAGTTCTTGAAATTTTAAGATTTTTTGACCTATTGGTTTTGGTTTATTGTTTTTGGTTGTCTTTGTTGAGTTTAATTGGTGAGATTTGAGGCAAGGAAGAAGTAATTCGTCATATTTTTTAATTTTAACAAAATTATTTATTGATTCTAAGAAATGTTATTCTTTTGATTATGTTGTTTTTTTAAAGTGACATTTAGGTTTAAAAATATGCTTAATTTGTTGAAAAACTATGAATATCTGACATTAAGCTTACTATTTTTTTTAACCAACCCAAACAATTAATTCAATCAAAACAAAAACTTTTTATAAACAAAAATGTTTAACCGTGCACACTTTTATAACGAGATGTCAGTGTCTGTAAAACAATAAANCTTTGAAAACTGGCGGTTGATTTACTATTTGTGGAAATTTTGTAAAAAACACATGTCAATCTTTAGAAAACAAATTTAATTGAGATATCCCTACAAACTTGGAGATTCTTATGGTAACAAATTTGGAGATTCTTAGGCCAAAATTTAATTCATTTATTAAATATGAATACCATATTAATCCCATTTTTATTGGTTTTTTTTTCCCGAAACGATAGATAGTTTTATAAATCAAAATGCACAAATGTGCGAATACACAGCAGCCAACGGCTGAATACACAGCAGCCAACAGCTGAAAAAGTGGGAGGACAGGTTAGAAGCCCGTCTAGAATCCCGACTAGCAACGCTAGAATAAAAAGCACACTCACCACTAAACTAAACAACAACACAACAACTAGAACAACTACAAGGACCCCAACAGGGTAATACCAGAGTGTCGGACCCCAACGGAGTAATAAGATTGACACCCGGGCTCACAGAGGCCAAATGGCCCAAACCAAAAACACGATTCCTAATCAACACACAATCAACACAATAACAAACTAAAACAAATGGCAAAATTTCATTTTTGGTCCTATAACTTGGCCACAGTCCAAAAAACCACCCCTATATTGACCACTTTCAATTTAGGTCCTATAACTTGTCAATTTCATCATTTATGGTCCTATATTATCCCACCCCGGGATAAAAACATGACATGGCAATTTTTTATCTGACATGGCGTGATTGTGACTTATGTCGCGTGATTAGAAAACTTTGACTTCAAAATTCAATGATCCAGTCAACTTAAGGACTTAGGTGCAATTAATTAAAATTATTAAATTACAAGATAGCCCTTATAACTTATTAAATTTTCCAAGATGAGCCCCTATAATTATAACTTATTTTTACGCCGCCGCCACCCTCCCCCGTGCCGCCGTCGGCCGCCTCCCACCGCCGCCTGCCTCCGGCCAAACTCGCCGGATTTTAAAAATTTTTACGTCATCTTGTAGCTCTTCTCTGGGCCAATAACATATCGAAATTTCACACAAAAATTCCGACAGTAAGGCTTCCAATTTCCGGTCAAAACTTGTAGATCTACAAAATTTTTTCGGCCTTCTTTTGTAAATTCCCGGTGACCCGTTTTGACCCACGTGAATCCGAAGGTACCTCCAAACTCCTCTCGCCGAGATGCATCTAGTGACGTTCACTGTTGCCGGAACCGATGATATTTTTTCGGCAACGAATTTTCCGGGAGGATCTGTTATACTAAAAACCCATCTAGGCATAGTATCAATCCATTGATCAAATGCATCATATACCTGAACCCTCTTATGGCATGGTTAAGAGAAAGTCGGATGTTCACAAACATAGATCTCATATCAACTGCTGGTAACACTTTCGATAAGTCAAAAGAAGTCACCCGGTTGAAGCTTATCCGGCACTCCCCGAATAAGAATCCATTATTTTGGTACGATTAATAGTGCAGGATTGAATTGACAACCCCGTTAGTTCTTAGTTGTCCGATCCTTCTCTCGCTAATGATCTCTCCCCTGGGCCTAGTCCGGGCCTCGGAAACAGAACTCTTATTTCATTATTAGAAACTATTGAGAGTTTCATTTTTCCCGCAGAAGCCGGGAAAGACCAGAATTTTTTTGTTTTATTTTTGTTTTTAATTTTTTGGTTATTTCCACCCAATTTTTGGTTAATTCTTTTAAAAAAAAAAGATTTAATCTAAGTGTTATTTCCATTTGGCAACCAGGATGCCACATCATGGCAGAAAATCCTAAATATATCTGACTAGGCGCCACATCATGTTTTTATCCCGGGGTGGGATAATATAGGACCATAAATGATGAAATTGACAAGTTATAGGACCTAAATTGAAAGTGGTCAATATATGGGTGGTTTTTTGGACTATGGCCAAGTTATAGGACCAAAAATGAAATTTTGCCTAAAACAAATCTAAACAAATAACAAATAACAAGCATAGCCCTTCCACAGCAGAGAACGAGTCGAACAGTGGATCAATCAATTTCAAGAGAGATCCAAAGGCCCAGGAACCGCAACCGAAACTGCCTAATTGCCTAGCTGAAGCCGAACCTAAGCCTAGAATCAATCCAAAAAACGATTTGCCCCCAGCCGGAGAAAACCGAAACACCCCTCGCCCGGCTAACACCACTAGCCTAGACCAGCACAGCCCCACCCTGCTAACACCACTAGCCGAGTACAGACGAGTCGTCTCCACCGGACCCCACAAAAGAGAACCGAGGAAAGAAGAGCAAATCGGCCCCTTCACTCCGACCGCCCCGACGCAAAGCGCCACGAACCGTCGGAGTCTCGCCCCTCCCCTTAAACCGCACTCCACCCAACGCCGGTGCAATGCAGGAAGGCCGACGACCTTAGTCCGCGAGGCCTCACCTGGAGAAGGAAAGACCGACCAAGCCGCAGCTTCCGCCATCGCAGAGAACCTCAGGAGGCGCACAAATTCGAAGAGAGGGATGAGCGGCCGAGGGCTACCATTGGCCGAGCCCGGATATTGCTGAGGAAGGCGGATGGAAAGAAATTGAAGGAAGACTTTCGGCGAGAAAGATTTGGGGGAGAAGGGTTTTTAGAGAGAGAATTTTCACAGAGCCTGGGGTTCACTTCAAATAATTTTATCCTTGAAACTTAAAATAAGTATTGAATTCTTAAAAAATCACAATAAAATCAAGTAAAATAAAATTATTTACCTCACAATATCTTAAGATTTTTCTCATACATTCAAATATTTTAAATTTCCAAATTAATTATCACCAATTTGGTATTGTTTCTAATTTATAAATATTTTTTAAAATACATCAAGTGGCGTCAAGCATGACCAACCACTTACATCTTTAAGATCAACCTTAGAATTTCACAAGATCATATATAATCAAACAAGTAATGACTAAATTCAATCCGTAAATTATTAATACTTTTTTATAAGAGATACTATGGCGTAGACTCCATGGATTTATTATTATTTTTTTCCTATTTTGAAAGGTAGATAAATATACCACGAGAAATAAGTATCTGTTAATGAATAAAAAATGTTAATTGTTGAAGAATATTAGGGTAATTAGCATTAATACAAAGATGATTCAATATTGATAATCACTTTAACCTCGGTTGAGCATCTCTTTTACCTAAAATTAGGTTGCACTGTCTTCTTATCAAACTTCAATTAATATTCCAATCAATTAATTATCGATAGGTCTTATGTTAGGTTCTCTAATGGTTAGACAGTAGTACTCTTTAATAAATATGTATTTTCATACTTAAATATTATATTTTAAAGTACAAAATATTTTACAAAAAATAGGGTTGCCTAATAGTTAGACAATCTGGGAATTGGGTTCAACTATTTATAAAGACAACTCAAAACAATTGTGCACCAAATTTCTATCTTTAGTTAGCTCCACAAATATATACTTGCATCAAGTTCTTTTTATGCTAAAAGCCCTAACACTTAACAGTGGATTTTGCTATTTTAAGATGCTATTTCATACTTAGGGCTTGTTTGACAATCAGCTGTTAGATTTAGCGGTTAACGGATTGTATTAACTGTTTTGACCAGCGAATTGAATTAGTTGCTTTGACCAGCGGATTATATTAGCGGTTTGTAACATAATGTTTGGTAAAATTAACTGTTCAAAATTAGTTGTTAGTAAATATAAATATTTGAATATTTGATATTTTTTTACATTTATGACAATTATTTCAAAAAAAGGGCGCGTCGAAACGATCGGTAGCACAGGTCTTTGAGTTAAGTCTGTTCCGATCAAAACGGGAATGGGCTGGGATCAAATAATTTATGATTTGTGAATTTGAAAAAGATGATTTAATAAAAAATAAATATTTTCTTACAACAAGTAATTAACTTTATATTTTATTTATTTAAATTCTAGACAATATATATTAAAAACAAAATATGCATGAATTATAAATTAAAAAATACAAAAGTAAATAAAAGAAATAATGAACCATAATAACATTATATATCTCTCATGTACAGGTAAGCCGAGAATCCCATCCCCTATGCAACATAATTAAATTAAAAATAAAAGATGAGACACATCCTATTTTGGATAGAAATTTATAAACAAATGAATAAAAAGCATCCTTCTTCAGCCGCTGACTCAAAACGTTCCATATAATGTCTTCTAAAATATGCTAGCGTTTTCTAAAATAGCTTTTCTAAAATAGTTTTTCCACCTAATCAGCTGAATAAAAAAGCTAGCTAATCAAACAATATTTTCAACTGTTTTATTTGGTCAAAACAGTTGTTATAGCTTTTTAGTGTGAAAAGCTATTAACCAAACGAAGCCTTAAATATTATATTTTAAAGGATTTTTATGCATATAGAATTCTACTTAAATTATTAGTATTAGTTTATATATTAACATAGATTGGTGGATTTCATATTCTAGCTCTTTGTAGACTTGTAGTGGAAGTGAAACTTTAATGTGCCACCTGGTAAGAACGAAAAATCCCTCAATTTAGAAAGTATAAGACAAATATAATATATTTGGTCAAGTATAATGATGATGATAATACATTTTGCAATGATAATATTTGATACTATGATTTTTGCGCACGCGGTTTTGTTTTACTTTTATGTAAATAACTTTAGTTTCGTCAAAAAAACATAACGCGGTATGCCACAATATTTTTCTCCTCAAATCTAGTGAGATTTATTGACAACAATAAATTTTGAGTAATTTTTAATTAAAGGGTTCGAAAATCAGTGGCGGATTTATGTTTAACATAGGGGGCATTGTCCCCCCAAAATTTTTAGTTTTTAGTATATATATATATATATGATAAGTATATTATTTTTCACATAATTTCATATAATTATATTAAAATAATAATTGTATTACTCTTTTTACTAATAATTCAACCACAAATTATACTCTTTTTACACTTTCGTATAACATTTTTTCTACTTTAAATAAATTGAATGATTGAAAAATATGTGAAAATATAAAAATTGCTAATTTTTGAAAAAAAAAGTCCATATAAGATATGCTCAATGTAAAGAAAAAAAATATCATAACTATTAATGTTGAGTTAATCATTAACGAAATTCGTGATTTGAGACACGTACAATCAAAATTTGTTATTGTCAAGTTTTGAAACTTTATAATTCATAATGCACTATTATTATATATAATTTTATAATACAACTTTCTATTTTTTATGTACATTAATTCAAATCTAAAATTATTAAAAATATATATAGCCCCCCTCAAAATAAATTTCTGGATCCGCCCCTGTCGAAAATCGTCACGAAACATGAACATGCACACTTTGAAAAAAACTCAAAAGTAATTCAAGTTTGAACATGTTATTTACTTATGATCAAATAATATAGATAACCCAAAACATAATAGTGAAGCATAACCTGACACGATAATACGATTTATCATTTGAATTTTTATGTATAAGAAACATTGTGATTTGACTCTTTTCTATAAAATACGAGACTACATATATATTTTTACTACAGTTAGTAACTTATTTTTTATGACAACTCTGTCATCCAGTTATAATGCACCAACATGTTAAATTATTTTATTAAACATTATCTACAAAAGGACATTCATAGTAAAAAAAAATATGGGAATTTTATATTTTTATTATCTAATGTCATCGATAGGTAAAAAATAAAATTAAGAGGCACACATATGAAATACGAATTCTTACATCATATGTGAAAAAACTTAAATATTTAACTGAAATAAAATTAAAAGTTGAATATTATATATAGAAGTGTCATTGAATAAATTGTGTAGTGTCGTTTAACACTAGTTCCGTCAAAGCATTATTCACACATGTGTGGCCCAATAAAATCGGGCCTGACCTTTGAGTTCAATCAACTNTTGGGACAATAGTTATATACCATTCATGAACTAGTTATAAATCGAAAAATAATGCAACTTAAAGATTAATGATAAATGTAAACAAAAAATGAATTGTAAAAATTAGTATATTTACAACTAAAATAAAATGCGATTTGCAGGTAAATTGTGTAATTTTATCTAGTTTGATAGGCACTTTTACTTGCATTTTCCCATGCATTAAATCACGAGTGACCTAGGCATGGCCTAACGGACCTGACTCGCTGAGTCGAAGCCCGTCTCGAGTTAGGAGGGCTCCAGTTAAAAATTCCGTCAGTTTCGATTTTAGGTCGAGCTGGTGGGTACAAGCGTTTTTTAAGTAAAAATTAAAATTCTTCACGTTGATCTGCCAATTTTAAGTCGGACCCACCGACCTGACACATGGGATGAATCTTGATCGTTGATCTTGCAACAGATACAAAATCTAACACTGTAGATTAGATTGTATTTGAGTCCAACCCTACTGGTTGGAACCAAAAATTCAAAATATGTATTTTGAAGTTCCACATTTTTTGGCACCATAAACAAAATAACATGTGAACAAAATTTGTTATTAAAAAAGGTGTTATTAAATTAATCTCCATAAACAAAATAACATGTGAACAAAATTTGGACTATGGTTTAAGATCTATATGTGTTTCATTTATGTGCAGAGAAGCTGTAAATGGTAGTTGGGACTTTAGTGATGCTTTTAATTGTGGGTGGCCAATTAGGTAAGAAGGCTACTTGCCAACATGAATTACTATCAACTAATTAATGGATTTAGGGGTAATGGAATATAAGTTATTTTAATTTTGATTGCATTTGTTGATTAACGGGTGTTAATTTTGAATTTGTATTAAAATAATATTTAAAACATAATAATTAAAGTTGATTTGATAAAAAAATATGAGAGAGTAATGGAAAATGATAGATAGTTAAAATTATGTGAGTAAATAATGAATTAAAATTGATTTTGATGTATGAGTATGATTGATTGATATAATTTAATTATATTAATAATATTGAATAAAGTTAGTTGAGTTAAATTTAAATTAGATATTGAGTTAAAAAAAATCTAATGAAACGTATTGTATGAACAATTGCCTAACAATCCTAATATCTGTATATTTTGGTTCTTCCCTTTTAACTTTCCTTTTTAAGGTTATTCCCCTTTTAGCTTTCCTTTTTAAATCAGTAAATCACTATTTTTTTCCTTATATTGCAGTTGAAGGGGAGCACAAAATTTTTAAAGGGAACCCATCTAAAGTTCCTTCCATGCGAATCCGAATTAGGACTGTTATCGAATTTAATGTTCGCGAGCAAACGCTTGTTCGTGTTCGACAATAGCTCGTTAGTTTGTTAACCAAGAAGAGTTCTAACAGAAAATTAAACTCGTTTAATAATTGAATAAACACGAGCATGTTCGCGAATGTTCGATAATGTTTGCGAATATTGATTTAAGAAAATTTTATTTTATTTTTGTATATTGACATAATATTTTAATAAAAAGTCTAATATATATATATATATATATAAATTTTCGAGTTTGAACGAATAATTTTTGAGTTAATCAATGATATTTAAAAATTTGTTTCCTAAATTATTCCAACACGAATGAACTCAAATTTTAACGAATAATTAAACGATTGAGCTCGAACACAATTTTTTGCTCAAAAAATAAATGAACAAATACGAATAACATTCGAACATAAACGAACACGAGCTTGAAATGCTCAAGCTCGACTTGTTCGGTTCGATTACATCACTACTCCTAATGAATGCAATCTAGAAGTCCCTTGTGTTCGATGATTTATATAATCCACCTAAATATATACTTAACAAATTAACCTAGCTCAAACAAAAGGGTTAATGTCTTTTATTTAATTAAAATATTAATTGATATGTTATATAATGTGGAACATGTACCTTGATGAATTTTTGACTGTTGATAATCGTTAAAATGGTATTCATCGGCAAAAATCAAAACGGACGTCTCTTTTACTCTCTCTTTTATCGGAGCTGAAACAACAATAAATTCAAGTTCACTTTTCGCACAAAGTGCGATGAATTAAGTGGTCGTGGACTCGAATTCCATCGTTTGCAGTCCATTTGAACCCTTT
>BKCP01007626.1:1402849-1414225 GCA_008636005.1 Striga asiatica | reverse complement strand
ATATCTATATCTATATATATATATATATATATATATATATATATATATATATCTATATCTATATATATATAAAGAGGTTGTTGGAAAAATACAATAATAGAAAGTTTGACCAAATAAATATAATGTTTGACTTACTATTAATGGAAAGTTCGAAAAAACACATGTAAATCTTTAGAACAAAATCTGAATCCTATTTTTGGTAACAAATTTGGAGATTCTTATGCCAAAATTTGAATCCCATTTTTTTCATATCACATTTTATTTTATTACCAAAATTTAAATCATATCTTTTTTTGTAACAAATTTAGAGATTCTTAAGCAAAAAAAATTATTTATGAAAACAATTCTAAATACAAATCAATTTAAAAACCGTGCAAATTGGATACAAATTTATGAAACAAATAGTTGTATAATTTCTAATCAATTATTTCAATCTTATTGAATAATATATCTTTCAAAAAAGTGTGTAAATTGGTTAAAACCACGTGCAATTTTTATTTTAAAATAAAACTGATATTTGGACGGGATGTACATTCAAAATTGTGCCCACATTTTTTGGTAACAAAAGCAGTTCATCTTTGATATTTAAAGTCACCTTATACATTATTTAGGAAAATTTGTATGCAACTTTTCAAAATTTAAATGCATCGATTGGTTGTGACAAATAATTGGTTTATAGGTTTGATGCTCACTGAAGAACAAATCAAGAACCTGGCCCTTGCTGAGTTTGAGAATTTATTGAGACGACGTGGGTCAAGTTTTCGTAAATATTCAACTATGTCATTTCCGGATAGGGAGAACATCAATTCAAGTTCGAATCGTCTAAGTTTTGATGAATTGAATTATGATCGAAAGGCCCTCGCTGTGGAACACGATATGCTTCTTAAGAAAATGACAGCCGAACAGAGGAGTGTCTACTCAAGAATTATGTCCGTTGTTGAATCCGGCCAAGGAGGGCTCTTTTTTGTATATGGTTATGGTGGAACTGGGAAGACAGACTTTATCTGCTGGTTTGAGATCCAAAGGCGACATAGTCTTATGTGTCGCATCCAACGGAATAGCATCGCTTTTGTTGCCAGGTGGACGAACAACGCATTCTCGATTTGCTATACCATTGAATCCCCACCAGGAATCTACTTGCAACATCAATCAATCAAGCCCTCTAGCGGAATTGATAATTCGTGCTTCTCTAATAATATGGGATGAAGCACCAATGATGCACAAGCATTATTTCGAAGCTGTACAGACATCGCTGCAGGGTATTATGGGAGCCATTGATCCATTGAACTTGAACAAACCGTTTGCTGGGAAGCCGATTGTTTTTTGTGTAGATTTTCGACAAATCCTTCATGTCATTCCAAATGGTAGCCGTCAGGACATAGTCAATGCTGTCATTAATGCTTTTGACATATGGAGAAGTTGTATTGTGCTTAGGCTTATGAAAAACATGCGCCTTCAGGGACTTGCTAATTCGGATGAACGTCATGAGCTTGCACGGTTTGCAGATTGGATAGCCAACATCGGAGATGGAACTATCGGGGGTCGAATGATGGATGTGCAGCTATAGACATACCCGAGGACATTTTGCTTCAGCCATCTGATGATCCTATTGCTCAGATCGTTGAAAACACATATCCAATGTATAAAGAGACACCCGAAGATCCAAGTTATTTGAAGAATAGGGCTATATTAGCGCCGACGTTGGATGTGGTCGAGTCTATCAATGAGTACATGACATCATTGAATTTGTTGGATGGTCGTATGTACTTGAGCTCTGACAGTACATGCAAATCGGATTATAATAATTATTTTTTGTCTTATCTACATACGTCTGAGTTTTTGAATAGTATCAAGTATTCCGGAATACCGAACCATGAGTTGTATTTGAAGATTGGAACTCCAGTCATGTTGTTGCGGAACATGGATCATTCTATGGGTTTTGTAATGAGACACAATTGTTATGACAAAGCTATCCACTCACGTTCTTGAGTGTAAGATACTCACAGGAGATCATGCTGGTGATAATGTGTTGATTCCAAGAATGGTCATAATTCCTTCTCCGATTTCTTGGGACTAAAGGCTATGTTGTTGTTGTTGTTGTTAAATGATGCCACCGATTTCTCCGATTGTTCATTTTTATTATGAAAAGTTGAAAAGGAAGTGAACGATAATGTTACATATTGCGGAAATATAAAATAAATTAATTGAAAAGAAATCGTCATTCCTCTCTTCCAATGGAAAAATTAACCAAAAATATAATTGTATATATAACTAATCCACATCTATACTTATATAATAAGGAGTACCATTTACGAAATTTAGTAAGTTGAAAAGTCAATGCAATAAATGTATTCCTATTTTGAGCAATATAATATAATATCATATCTATACTTATATAAAAGGAGATTTTATTTACTACATTTACTATCCAGAAAAGTCAACTGCATTAAATGTCATTACTATTTTGGTATTATAATATTTTATTTATGTAATTAATTCATTTATTTGTTTTATTCTAAAAAAGTAAGTATAATAAAAGATTTTAATAATAAAAAATCAAATACCAAATAAAAATGTACACTTTGACTTATTTGATTATATTTGGTATTTGATTATACCAAATATATTCATATTTAGTATATACATTAAATACTTACTAAATTATTTATTTGTTTTATTTGTCAAAGTTAATTATAGATTTGTTTATATTATCAAATCATAAAAAATATTAAATCCATATTGTAAAAAAAAAATCATATAATTTTATAACAATTCTACTACACTATTTAACAATATTCTTTTTTTATTATATAATAAAATAATAATTAAATATTATATGGTGAACAACAATAAGTAAAACTGTTACTTTCTCTTATATCAAGAGATAAATTTATATGCTAAAATTAAATTTTTATTAGTATAAATGTTAAAAAAAACTACAATGAAAAAAGCAAGTCAGCTATATATCAATTTGTTGTACTCCTCAAATCACATTCACAATTTGGCTACAAGGAAAAGAAACTCATATATTAAATATTATTTTGTCAGTAGTCTTAATGTACAAGAGACTTTAAGACTCCACTTGAATATTATAAAACTTTTATTGAGCATTGTAAAATTTTCTTGCGTATTATAAACTTTTATTAAATATTACATCTTATAATATAATATTTTTCAAATAAATATATCACGTGCTGGGTCACGTACTATATATATCCCGTACATTTTTCTTTATTCATGTATATAATTATAAACCTGGATAAATAGCCTTAAAATTATGCACCCCGTGCATCGCACGGACTCTGTACTAGTATAATATAATAAGATTCATAATCTGCAAATTAATTAAATTCCAACATAATTCATTCCATAAAAAGCAGTTTTCTTAATATTCATTATGTAATATATTTATACATATTATATATATGATTGCTAGCAAAATATTTAATAGTGTTGGTTTTCCGTTTTTTTCTGTTACAATCCGTGACAACCCAATAATGATTTTTAATAAAAATGTAACTGAAATCTAATCAATAACACATTTTTTTTTTGGAAAATGAGATTGTTTGAGATTGTGCATTGTAATTTTTATTTNTAATAATAATAATTTCAATCAATTAATTGCTCACAATCTCTCAAAAATATTAAACTATAATAATTTTCAACCAATCTCTCAAAAATATAAAACTATATTATTTATTGCAATAATATAATAAATATAGTGATTCTTAAGTAAGTTATGCAATTTATATATATATTATTCATTCTTTACTAATTGTCAAAATTTCAAAATGTGACATACTCAGTATCTAACTTATAACTTTAAATATTATGTACGCACATATAATTTATAATATTTTATTTGCATCTGTGCATGTCGATTCCTAGTTAAGAAAAAAAAACAACTTACTGTATGCCCAAAAAGAATAAAATAAAACAAATATCTGATTTGGTCAGGCTGTCTTGCATTTCTATTACACTGTATATAATCTCAAAATTCTATTATAGTTGGTGATGGAGTTGGCGGTCAAGGAAGTGTGCCAAGAAGCTACAAAGATTATTCCTGTAGCTCTATCTCTTCCATACAAGCGACTGTTGGTGCATGAAGCTTTTACTTTTATATCGAAGACTCGTCGTGCCATAATTAGAGAAAGGAATGATTTCTGGCTACAATATCTCGTGGTGTGTGCATGTTTTAGAGCTAAATGGTGTTGGTTGGAATGATATATTAAGAGCTAAATGCATAAGGGATTTAAGAAAAGTATAAGTGTGGGGTAGAAAATATGGAACTTCTACTTTGAAGTGCCTCATGCAAACTTGCAAAATAAAGTTTCATGATGGTGGACTTCTACTTTGAACTTTATATATTTGAATTTGAACATTTAGGCTTTGAGTTTGAATGTTTATATGTTGTGACTTTGTGTGAGGGAAGCATGTAAGATGTTACTAAACATCAAGGGGTTTTTATTCTTGAACCATACAGAACAATCAATTAAAAGCCCTCGAGTTGCCACAATAAATCAACAACACAATTAGGTTAGGCAATTGCTGGCTACCACACGAACACGATAACCGAGACAAAAATGACATGATGGATACGACACGACAAGAAACAACACACGAAAAAACAATAAATAAAATTTAGTTAAAATTCAAATTTAATATCATTACTCGTGAGAAAATGAAAATAAGTTAAAACACAAAACACAATAACAGTAAAACACGACACGATGACACGATTCGCCACCCCTCTGATCAAATACAATGTTCACTTATACTGATACAACTTGTACCTCAACTCCAAATCTTGCCTCCACCACTGATGAATCCCATGGGCTTCCCTAAAGCCCGAACTCGGCCCGCAATTGATGCTCAAGTACGCGGACGGGATCAGGTGGGCCGCCTCCGATTCCTTCCCTCGCGCGGCCGACACTATGCTCCCCAACGAGTGCTTGGTCGCGAGCCGCCCGATTTTTCCAGCTCCAATAGCCTCCATCTTCTCCCGATGCTCGAAATACCCGACATACTCGGAGCAAACCACGTCCGACCGGTTGACGAACAAGTAGGGCACCCACGGCGCCAGGGCCGCGAACGGGCCTTCCTCACGGGCCTTCGAGCCCGCAGCCAGGGCCAACCCGGCCGTGAGGACGCTGTTCGCGACCCGGAGGCCCGTTTTCACCTTCTCGCTCTTGATCCGCTCGATCGGGGCCGACGCGAACGGCGGGCTGAACAGGTACGTCTCGAGGTGGGCCCCAAAGGACTTGGCCATCTCCCGGCCCACGAGGAGGGCGACCGACGACCCGACCGAGTGGCCCGCGAGCCAGACGTTTCCGAGCCCAAACCGGGACGCAGCCTCACGGGCCGGCCCAAACCCGACCCGAAACCGCGAGCTCCCGTTTAGGCTGTTGGCCAGGCAGCCGAGGTTGAGCTTGAGGTCCTCGGCACGCGTGTCGGGCCTATAGATCGGGCCCCGGAAGGCCACCACGCACTGTGGGGCCCGCGGGCCGGCGTGGCCCGGGTAAGGAGGGCCCGGGTGGCGGTTGGACTCGAAAACAGCGCCGAAATAGGATTGGTCGTGGTCGTCGATTAAGACTTGGGCAAGCCGAAAACCGAAGAACTCCCACCAAGGTGGGGCCAGGGCTCGCGGGCCCTGACGGTTTTGCTGGCGGTCGGACTCGAGCACGTACACGCCTTGGACCAGGCTGGCGGCCACGGACCTCCGGTGGTTCGAGTTGCTCCAGTCGATGGCCGTTAAAAACGACGGGCCCGTCGAGCTAAACGTTTCCTTCTCCGAACCCATTGCTCGAAAAAAAGTCCGAGTGTCACGCAAAAATNTACTTGACCAAAAAAAAAAAAAATGAAAAAAAGAAAATGAAGAATTCATGCTATAAAATGTTGATAATTGTCAGAAATAACGTGACAAAACTGATTAAATTAAATTACCTGGAATTTGGTACTAATAGCTCTCTTTGTTATGAGAATACTTTGAAGATGATACTCATTTATCAGCTCTTAATTGGATGAATTGAAAGATATGATGAGTATTAGAAAGGGACAAAATTCGTTGACCCAAAGCACGTGATTTTGAGGTCAACGGATCTAAAACCACTGTTGAGTTGGTTTGGTTATAGATTATTGTACCTTTGACCTTTTAAAAAAATGAAACTTGCATTACATTATGAGACTATGAAGAGTAGACATCAACTTAGTCAATGGTTATAATCTGAAAACAAGAGTTGGAATATATCTAGCTAGACTGTAAATTTTATAGAAATAATTAAATTTAACTTGTTAATTGACAACTATATTTTTCTTTGACTTGATAAATAAACAAAAAAAAAATGGAAGAAGTTGCCCGGTTTTTTTCTCTTCATGATGCAACTCCGGGTTTTTCTTTTCGTTTTTTTTGTATTAAAAATCCGGTGAGTGTAGAGTCATGTCAACATCTATATCAAAATATTTAGGAACTTTAAAAGTCAAAATGTAAACTTACATAAAAAATAATGTTTTCCACTAAACTGGTCCCTCAAGACGAAAATGTAACATCAACTTCTGGTTTCTCTCTCTCTCTCGTTTTCTTGTAATCGCAAGTGAAATGGGCCAAACGATTTAGTCTTTTATCAGACAGGGATTGGGCCCGTAAACTAAACTAGATAACAACAATAAACTGTTAGCCCATTAAGTACCATGTAAATTAAAGGAAAATTTTTATGTATGCTATGTGATTTTAAATTAATTGCAATTTTACCATACAAGTAAAAATAATTATGTCTCTAGCTAAAAGACTTTATTTATCTATATTAATGCCTAAAGTAAGTTACCATATCCTTCACACTTCCATCCCCTTTTTATGCACTTGATTAAGAGAGAGAAATAAAAATAAATAACTGCTTCATTTAATTCCTTAATTCACATACGTTTTTAATAGAGAGAAATAAAAACATGTTTTGTAATTTACGCAGCTGTCAGATGGTATATTTTGTGTTTATGTTAGTATATATTCAGTATATGTTGCAATGAAAAACATGTCTTCCATCAAAAAATTATGTCTTCCTTTTTTTTTTTTTTTTTTACAAAGAGGAAGAGGTTTCGGATTCCATTTGAATATTAAAAGGATTACCATATATAACATAAAATTTCTCCCCCGATTCCTTCTAGTCGAGCCTCCCGGTCTGTCATTATACCTCGAGACGTAGAAAGAATTACAATTCCCATTCCACCCAAAATTCTAGGAATTCGTTGAGAGTTAGAATAGATTCGTAGACCGGGTCGGCTGATCCGTTTTAGATTTAAAAAATTTTTATAGGGTCTTTTCCGATAACCAAATGAAAATTGAGCCAAGCCCAATTCCCTGATCAACCTACTACTATGGAGAAGATGACCTAATACAGCCTGAGCTCGAGTGGGCTGGAGAAGATGATGAAGATTTATTATTGGTTTTGCGCAAAGCAGACTCAACATCAACGCTCGCGCCCCCTTCTCCCTTCTCTGATAAGTTGGTACGCAGCAAACTTTCCTATTCTTTCAAAAAAAAAAAAAAAAACAAAATCAAAAAAAGAACAACAAAAATGATCATTCCATTTGCATCAAGATCAGTTTTTTAACCATTCCCACTATTCGAAATTTTGCCCGGCCCCAACATTTCAATTCTACTCACCAAAACTAATTAAAAAATTCGCAACCAAATTAGTCAAAATTCCTTTAAATGAGAAAGCGATATCATTGAATGAGATAAATAATGGGTTGAAATAGAGAGGCAAATTATGGCCACCGCCCACAAAGTAATGAGATCATGAAACAAGATTATGAAAATAAAAAGGAATAGAAGGAAGTTAAGGCATTAAATCCCATTAAATCAGTTATTTCCCTAATTAAATGATAACCTGACTTAAATTTGAATTCTAGTATATGTGTAATTATTTTAGGGTGATTTTGTATCTTTGCAAATAAATATCAATTAGGTATAAATGTGTAATATAAAATATATTTGATAATATAGAGTGTAAATTCCTCATTAATTATAGCCCAAATTCAAACTGTGTCTGGGTAGGCCCATTGACAGATATATACTTTTGTTAAAGTCCTTTTCTAGGGAAAGAAGAAGAAGAAGAAGAAAAAGAAGATATTAATGGAATGTTTTCTTGATTAACTGATGTATTAATATCAAAGTAGCTTATTTCTTTAATCAAAACATATTTTATTCCATTCATTCATGAGGCTAGTATTGGCTAATACATGAATTCTTATTGTGAAATACCTAAAACAACAAGTGGACAAAAATAGGGTGTAATAATAATAATACAATTGGACAGATTAAAATGGTCCTATCCTCTCCCATAATGTAAATCACCCCTTTGTGAAACAACCTAAAACAACAACAATTGGTAATAATAATAATAATAATAATAATAATAATAATAATAATAATAATAATAATAATAATAAATGTAGTTATAATAATAATAATAAATAAATAAATGTAGTTCTAGAATGAGTTTCTCTTAAATCAAATATTAACTAATATAACACCCGTGTGGTGCTTATTAAAAATTATTCTTAAATTTTAAAATTAATGAGAAAAAATATTTTAAAATTTATTTATTTTTTTATAAAAAATATATATTATTATATATTTTTGAATGACATTTGTTACGTGTGCGACTTACATGTGTTATATTATAATATTTTTTATAACTTATATCATATAACTACTTGAAATATAAATATATTACTTGATAAATAATTTCATTTTTCTAATTAATATTAAAAAAATAATTTTATTATTGTTATAAAGATAAATATAATTTATTTTTTTTATACATACAATTTGGATGTTAAATCGAAGTTTATCAAGAGATGATTAATGTGATATATTATATATGTAAAACTGGTAAAAAAATACAAAAGTTATTAACTTTTAAAATGTATTTACAATTCAATTGTTATAATAATATATGATATTAAAATGCAATTAATACATGCAATGACTATAAATAATCAACATATTTATAGATAGTCTGAACCTAATTATTTTTTGGATTGGAAGTAAATTAAAATCTACCTAAGCCTAATAATGAAACATGTAATTTTGCCACATAAGATTCCGAAGCATGCGAGTCTGACACTTAAACTCAGCACGTTGTGAATTAATATAGAGGGGATAGTAGTAACTATCTTATTTCCTTCCACACTTTTATTATTTTATATTATATATTTATTATGCTTTGATTATTTTTTTTCCATTATTTTCAACCGGTACAAATATATAATTTTACCAAAACTCAAGACCTTTTCCACAAATTCTCATAAAATCAAGGGCTCTAGAACTATCTCTCTCCTTCGCCATTATCTCCGGTCACTGTCGCAATATATACCTCAAATTCTCGACGCTCCTCGGCTCGAAGCCTCGAACTACTCCGTAAACCCCCAAATTCATCGTTTGAAACCCTAGAAATCTCCAATTTCCCCTCAATCGGTCTCCAACCAAGCCCGCTGATGGCAATACTCTCGGACTTCGAGGAGGACGACCAGAGAAAGCCGTCGTCGTCGGCGCCGGCGAGGAAGCCGTTCAGCGCTTCCCTCGATCCGTCGGATCCGCTGGGGTTTCTGGAGAAGGCCTTCGAGTTCCTGGCCAGGGAGAGCGATCTGTTCAGGAGCGACTCGCTGGTTATGGACGTCAACGCGGTAGTGAGGATGGTGAAGGATAAGGTGGATGCGGAGGAGAAGAGGAGGAGAGAGGCGGAGGCCAAGGCGGCGGCGCCGCCGCCGCAGGCGAAAAAAGAAGAGGCTGTGAAGGAAGTGGTTATGGAGGAGAGGAAGAGCGAGAGTAAAGTGGAAGTGGATGAGAAGGGGCGTCGAGGTACAGTTACGAGTTTCTCGTTTTAGATCATAGTTCGCCTGAAGTTCTGTTTTTTGCTTGAATATTTGGGTGGCATCAATGTTCTTTATGTTACTGTATGCTTTTATCCTTGTATGCTTGTATGCCCATAAAAATGATTTCTTTTGTTATCTTGTTACTGGGTTTTCTTGTAGTTGTGATTGGTTTATTGGCATTGGTATAAAAATAATAATAATAATAATAGTAAAAAAATAGTTGTACCTTCGTTGAGAATGTGGGATTTTTGTGAGATATTTGGCTAACTCAAATGCTTCAAGCTGCACTGGTGTAGCTATGCCAAAGAGCAGGTATAGGAGAAGGCATGGTTATTTGTGGAACATTACGAATTTCGGCAAGAAGTTTAACTCTACTGTCAATGCTTTAGTTGATAGTAGCAGGAAAAAAGTAGTTTGCTTGACTGTAGTTTCATAAGTTGAGATTTCATATAGTCCAATCTGTTTATGCAGTTAGCTTCATTTGATATATTGCTTCTTTTATCCCTTGTAAAAAAATGCCTACTATTTGGTTCTGCAGACCTAACCTTCTACCTCCATATGGCCATAGATTATATCTAGGTTTTAAGTGAATTTCGAGTAGCTGATATCTTATGGTTGAAAAACTGACTTATATGATAAAAGTGTGGGTAAAACTAGCAGTAAAAATTTCAATGTGCTTATTTGAAAAACTATATAAAGAAGCTTATGAGATAAACTCGAGTTTCTTAAAAAAGTTTGTCCTACAGGAAACTTATAAGCTAATTATATAAGCTATAAGCTTAGCTTATATGCTTACCAAATACAGCCTTATTGTCTTCTATTTGATATTTTGTTTTCTTGAGCAGCTCCAAACAAGATCAATGGCCTTGACCTGGATACTCACTCATGGGGTCAGTCTTTGCAAGAGGTTAACGTTACTGTTCCAGTTCCTCCTGGAACTAAATCTCGATTCATTGCATGTGAGATTAAGAAAAATCATCTCAAAGTTGGGCTCAAAGGTCAACCCCCGATTATTGATGTATGTCTCCTTCTGTGCATTTCATAATCTTTTTTCTCCATCTTGTTATTCAAGTGTGTGTAATTTGTAATTTGTGCTGAGTACTTAACTTAATTGTGCTTCTTGTACCTAAAGGGGGAGCTTTTTCAGCCCGTCAAAGTTGATGACTGCTTTTGGAGTTTGGGTACGCATTCCGAATTATTTTCAGTGCTGATATTTGGTGTATCTGTTTTCATTTATGAATGTTTTGACCTGAAATTATGATGTCATTATTGCTAATTGGGTTATTCAAATTTTGCAGAGGACCAGAAATCCATCTCCATTCTCCTGACAAAACAAAACCAGATGGAATGGTGGAAATACTTGGTGAAAGGTGAGCCAGAGCTCGACACACAGAAAGTTGAACCGGAAAACAGCAAATTAGCCGACCTCGACCCGGAGACCCGTTCGACTGTTGAGAAGATGATGGTAAGGACTAAAGTTAACTCTCCATTGATTAGTGCCTT
>BKCP01007626.1:1356008-1366181 GCA_008636005.1 Striga asiatica | reverse complement strand
TAAAAAAACGCAACCATAAGAAAAATGGTATTTATTTTGTTCAAAATAGCACTCTAAAAATCTTGAGAGTTTATAGTGAGGTTCAGATTCTTCAATAATTGTTGAGCAATTCAAATAAACGAGGTTATCTACTCCTGAGCAAATCTGCAAGCATTTTAATTTAGGTACTTAGTTTTTCAAAGCTAGGCAGCTAACCTCCCCAGTAAATTCAATGACTGGCTCCTCTTTGAGAAGTAGTTCGTACTCATCAGTCGTATCGACATAACGGGCAGCCGGATGCCGTCTATGGTACTCCCGAATCTGCACACATCCAAAAAGTAACATACTAAATTCATCAGAAATAAGAAAACACTACGTTTAAGAAACAAAATCTCAATGGAAACCCTAATGTACACACCTCTTTCAACCTATCATAAAATGCACTAAAAACATTAACATTCGCCGATGTCGAACTCTGCCCACCTAGGGCCGCAATCTCATCCTTCCTGGCGTTATCTTTATCTTCGTAAATCTCAATCTACGAGCCAAAAACCATCGCCACAACCAAAGCCAAAACAGCACATTATCAATTACAACAAAACAATCACAACCCATGACAGTAAATAATCTGAAAATATGCATGAACAAATGGAAATCGTACGAGTTTGTGAGTGGTGGAGGTGATTTGCTCGATCGTATTGCGGACGCGGTGGCTCTGGTGGAGCCGGTCCTTCTGAGTCTGCGGCTCGGCTTGGAGATCCTTCACGATTAGCCGTTCGAGCCGCTCGACCTCCTCGTGCGAAGCACGTGTCACCTCCAACAGCGTTGAAGCCATGTTTTTTTTGTCCTTCTGTGTACGATTGGAGAGGCTAAAAATGAGGGTTTTTAATTCTGCAGAGGTTTTTGGGAAATTGTCGAAGAGGAATGAAGGGGGTAAGGCTTACGACATCGTTTTAAGTGGTGCGGATATGAGTTAATCTCTGTGCTTGGGCTTTATTCGCATGGCCGGAGGAGGTCTATTATTGGGCCTTATTGGTATTTGCTTTGCGGCAATTTTATTTTATTGTGATGAGGGGCTCCAAATATACTTTTATCACATACAGCACCCCGCATTTCTCAAGAAGCTCTTCTTGTTTCCCTACAAACAAGGGGAAAGTTGAACTGATGGCCCAACAAAACTGAGAAACCCCATTAACAATGTGGAGATTTTTCCAAGATGCTGATGATGATGATGAGCAGCGAGACTACCTGCTCGAAGACTCCCAAAGCCTATGCTCTCTCTCCCCTGCCCAGGTCAATTTAATGAACAAGTCAACTCATTCACAATTGCCATCGATTTCACATTATCTGCTACTTTTCGGTTCTTGTTTTTTTCTTCATTTTTGCTTCTTTACGAGCAGAGGATTTATGGGTTTGCTGCGTGTCTGCTTGCGGGGCTTTTATTTATGCTCCTGGTATGAGTAAACTTGTTTCTTTGACTGTTCCTTTGATGTGTTGTCATCGAAAAATCCAGTCGTTTATATGAAAATGGGCTGAATTTTACAAGTGTTGTTTAGGAAAAGGTATTCATTCTGATTGCTTTTTGTTGTTGTTGTTCACAGTCGCTGATTGTTTTTGCAAAGCCCATCAAATTTGCCTTGTTGTTTACCTTTGGAAACGTGCTGGCGGTAGGAAGGTATAATAATGTCTGCCCAGATGTGCTGAATGAGTGTTTTTGATGTTTATGTAATGTATGAAACTATGAATCGAATGAAGTGAAGTTTTATACCTTGTTGAAAACCAGAAGAAAAATTAGTACTTGCTGTGTGGCTATTATTAATTTGGATTCTCATGAGAAATTCCACTATGTGTGAGAAAATTAAAGATGAGGTCTTTCCATTAAGTGGGTGAACTCTAGGGTTTTACTTGTATTTCTCTCCTGGGTTTTCTGAGTAATGATATCCACTTGGCAGCACAGCTTTACTGATCGGAACTCGGCAGCAGCTAAGAATGATGTTTGATACAGTCCGAGTCTATGCCACAGCAGTTTATGTCGGAAGTGTGATTGTGGCTCTTGTTTGTGCTCTTTTGGTAAGATTTTTTTTGGTTATTATTTTAACTGGATATATGTGATGGGAATTCTAAAGGATATATGGAGTGTATTTACGCTAAGAAGTTCCCTTTTGGGTTGTTAAATCTGAACATTTACTTCTCGAGCAATTTGATAGCTGATGCTCATGCATTTTTACCCTCGTCTTCTAATTTTTGTTGGCAAAGTTATTCTAAGCTTGAAATGTAAAATTTGACTTACTACTGCATTACACAAATTGTTATATTTTTCATTATATTGGCTTTGTTTCGGGATCTTTGCTGATGGGTTCGTGATTTTCTTGTTTATTGTTGAAGTTGTTTTTGGGTAAAGAGAGTTATATATTTACTAAGGTCTTTCTTATATGTTGCAGATCCATAGTAAGATTCTTACCATTGTTGCCATCATATCTGAAATCTGCGCCCTTATTTGGTATGCCGGTGCATATTACATTAAATCTACTCTTCAATTTTTACTGCAGTTACATTTGCTATTAGGTTTACCCGGTTGCTTTTCATTCTTGTTTCTACTTAGAATTTATAGGAAACAAAATGAGTTCAACATTCCGAAGAAAGGAAAGGAAGGAAGAAAAAGGAATAACACGTTTGAAAGTCTTATATCACCACCTTTATATCTAGTTTGTTGGTGTTTTATGTGATAGGTTGTTCGACAAAGTACATTAACTACTTTTTTTAATCTGCGTGAAAATTAGAATGGGACTTATCCAGGATAAGGCTATGTTTGGTAAACCTAGCTAATAAGGTGGCTTATTTCGAGCTTATAGTTGATAGCTTATGGCTTATGGCAGAAAAATTAGTTTATATGAAATAAAAATTTCAATAGGCTTATTTGAAAAAGCTACCCAATCAAACTTATGAGATAAGCTCGAGTTTTTTAAAGAAGTTCGTCCTACCAAACCAAACTTATTTTAGTACAGGAAGCTAAGCTAATCAAATAAGATATAAGATAGTTTATATACTTACTAAACACATCTTAATTGGAACAAAGGGGAAGTATGTAGTATTTTGAAACTACTCTCCAGTATTTTAATCAGTGTTTACTTACTCATTCATACAACCTTTTAAACCATTGCAGGTACAGCTTAAGTTACATACCCTTTGCCCGTCGTATGGTTTCTGATTTGACTATCCGTCTTTTCGACACCGAAATCTAGATGACTCAAAACCGATTCACCATTTTCTAGGCGATTTCCTTCATAAAAGTTGAAATCTATCGTTATTTGGTGGTTTCTTGCCATTCTTTTTATGGGAACAATCCGTTTTAAATTCTTGCCACATCACTAATATCAATTCAAGTTTGTGTTGCTCCACTAATTTTCATTACAAACATGTTTAATGTGAAAAATTTTGTGAAAGGATTGTTTTCCTCTCATGTTGGTGTTTGTATTGGTTTTGTAATTGTATGTGGAAGGTCCATCGATTTTTATTGTGTTTTGAGTTTGGATCATTTTGTTTGTCATGACGTTCCTGAAAATCGGAAATCATATCAAATTACGTTATTTTGAAGTTGCCAGTTTACTCAATTTGGAAAGTTAACGACACACGAGCTATGTACGTTACGGATGTAGTTAGGCATGCCTTGCCTAACCGGCTAACCATTAGTTAGGTTATAATTTTTTTTCCATGACATACTTTAATAACAAAGAAACTGAGATCATGACATTTCATAGTATAACTTTGTATATGTTTTCAAGAAAGTTTGACTGAAAGATTCTCAATTAAGTGTTGGGTTGTTTCACCGCTGACCATCTTGGCCCAATTATTACCCAGCCCAATTAATTAACAATATAACCCAACCCTAGCCTTATCCAATCGATCAGTCTTCCTCTCCATTGTCTTTGCACGCACCGCCGGCAACCCCTTCTTCACTATCTTCCTCAGCCTGTAAATTCCCTTCATCTGCCCGCAAAATCTCAACTTTCTCACCATGGTGGAACAAAAGACTTCTACATTTGTTCTCTTTCATCAATGTTTGATTTATACAAACACACCATCCAAACTTTTCAATTGAAAAAAATCATGGGTTGACTTTTTTTTCTTTTCTTTTGGTGGTCTCAAAACAGAATTGTTGTCTACAAAGATCAGGTGTGACTAGTTGACGGGATCCACCGTCCTTGAATTCCTTTCTCTTGTTGTTGTTGTACTTCTTTTAGTCTTCAACAAGGCTCCACATGGATGTTTTCTTGAGTTAATCAAGAATAAGCTTAACATAGAGATCAAGAATAAGCTTAACATAGAGGTGAGAAGTCCCATCTTCAGAACAAGATCATAAGGTTAAAAAAAGAAGTATGAGAACAACAAGAGCAAGGGATTCAAGGAAGAGAATATGGCCTATCCAAACTGGTGTGGGGGAGTGGCGGAACTTTTCGGTGAAAGCAGCCGTAAAATGCTATTGTTCTTTTTTTTTACATGAATGAACCAAGGCGATGGCTTTTTTTTGCTCATGTGTGTATTTTTTTTATTATTATTATTCTTTTTGTTTGTGATGCTTGTGTTTTTTATTGTTAGGTCACGGATGCAATAGAAATGTTGGTTTGGATGACGCCGTGAGACGAATACCGGAGATGGAGCCGGGATTCTTGTTGGGCTTCCTCATGATTTCTACAGAGAGGTTGAATTTTGTTGTCGTTGTAGTTTCGATTTACATTCGGTTCTGTAAACAATGACGACGAGGTTCAAGAAAGATCGATTTTTTCTATAATAAATAAACTTTAGTGGTTTGGTATATTCAATTTGGTACACGTTGCTATTGCTCTGAATGAATTAGCCATTTGTTGGAGTTAGTTTTTGATATCTGACCTTAATTTTTGAATGATTACTATTGTTTGTTTATTTGAATCGCTTTGTTGTTAAAATTTTTGAATTCTGGTGTTCATGACTTCTGGTTTTTGTTTTCAGGCAGCTAAAGATGCTGGCTTTGAGCTCGAAGGCTCTCGGATGATCGTCTTACGTGATAATGATGAATGCTGAGAAGCTTTGTGAGGGTTGTGCTGGTTTTTGTTGCCATTTTGTGTTGATAAAGAAGCTTGTAGTATGATTGCTTGTTGTTTCAACTTTCAAGTGCTGGTAAAAGCTATGTCTGTTCAATATATTTGATCAGAAGTTATTATGCTTGGAGGAATATTTATTTAATCTATTTAAGCATCATTAATTTTGCTTTAGCTTGTTTTTCCAATTAATGACAATTTTTGAAGATATACATGTGCTAGTATTTTCGTCACCGTTTGTTTACCAAGGTTGAACGAGAAGATTGTAAAGACTGGAAGTACTTAATTTCTTATGAATTTACATACATATCATGTATATAGTTCAGCATATAGTTTACTTTCACGAGCTCTATTCATAACGCAAGTAATTCCATCGTTCTTACTAGGGTGTTTTTGTCAATTTCTAAACCAATAAATTCGTTCAAAATGATTTTTTTTTTTTTTATGTTAAACATAGTTAATTTTAAAAAATGTGGTATGGTTAATTGTTAGTAGGATTTTGATTTTATATTAAATTAATATTTAGAATAAATATTAAAGTTAATTTGATGTAAAAGTATGAAGAGATGTGTGAAGTTATGGTTAGTTAAAATTATGTGAGTTGATGAATAGGAAATTAAAGTTGATGTGATGTGAGAATAATTGATTGGTATTATTAAATTGTATTAATAAGATTGATGATAGTGAAGTTGAGTTAAAATTGAATTAGATTTTGATTATGAGTTGTGTATGTTCATATACAAACACACCTGAGTTTCTTCAAAGAGAGCTTGGGGATTTGTTTAGACTTCATAGTTCGAGATCGGATATCTGTGTGTTAAGTTTCTTCAAAGAGAGCTTGTGGGATTTTGTTTAGATTTCATAGTTTGAGATCAGATTTTTGTGTGTTAGTTAATCGTGGGGAATTTCGAACAAGTTTCATGTTTTTTCTACTCTTGTTTGGGATGAGCATCGTTTGCAGAGAGGGATCCATATTTGCATTTCGAGTTTAAGTTAATGATGTACAAAATATGTTAACAAGAGAGAGTCTTACGAGTAAAGTTTTGTACTTGTTGAATGTTGATCAAATACTTATTTAATGAAATAGTTATGAATCAACGTGCATTTTTATTTATATTAAATTAAATTTATACACGTTGATTTTGTTATATGCACAAATATTTTACTACCCGTAAGTTTCAAAAATAAAAACCAGTAAGGTTGAATAGAGAGAGAGAAAGCAAAGCCAATGATACGCCTCTCTCTACCACTCCCCACCGCTTCTCCTTCCATCAAACCCGACCCTAACTCCCGCCGCAAAAATCTCTCCGCTTGGTCCCACAATCCCGGCGTCGCCGGATTCGAGTCTCTCAGGAGCCGGACGATCCGCCATGCCGACGCAGGCCGCCTCGGCCAAGCCCTCTCCACCCTCGACCTCATGTCCATCGCCGGCCCCGGCCCCGGCCCCGGCCCCGGCCCGGACCTCACCGGTTACTACGACCTCCTCCGATCCTGCATCCACACCCGAAACCTGGAAATGGGCCGGGCCATCCACTCGAAGCTTACCGAATCGGGTCTCGAGCTCGACGCGGCCGTCCTCAACTCGCTCATCAGCCTCTACTCCAAATGCGGCGACCTGAGGAAAGCGGAGGAGATATTCTCCTCCATGGGCGGATTATGGGACTCGGCCTCGTGGAGCGCCATGATTTCGTGCTATGAGAAAGGCAACCGAAATTCGCAGGCGATTGCGGTGTTCCTCAAGATGTTGGAGCTCGGGGAGCGGTCGGATGAGGTTTGCTTCTCGGCCGCGATTCGGGCGTGTTCTAATCGGAAATTCGCCGCCGTCGGGCTCGTGATTTTTGGGCTTGTGATGAAGACGGGGCATTTTGGAGCCGATGTGCGCATGGGGAGCGCATTGATTGATTTGTTCGCAAAGGGTTTTGGTGATTTAGATTCTGCACGGAAGGTGTTTGATAAAATGCCGGAGAGAAATCCCATTTCTTGGACTCTGATGATCACGAGGTTTAAGCAGATGGGTTTTCCTAGAGACTCGATCCTCTTGTTTCTTGATATGATTTATGCGGGTTTCTTGCCCGACCGTTTCACTTTGAGCAGTTGCTTATCGGCTTGTTCGGAGCTAGGGCTGGTAGCCGTTGGGCGTCAGCTGCACACTTGGGTCATCAAGAACGGTTTTTTATGGGATGCCTGTTTGGGCCGTGGTTTAGTGGAAATGTACTCCAAATGTGCCATAAATGGGTCTATGGACGAGTCAAGGGAAACTTTCGACCGAATGCAGGACCACAGCCTCATGTCGTGGAATGTAATCATCACGGGTTATGTTCAGAGTGGAGGCCATGACTATGAAGCTCTTGAGCTGTACTGTAGGATGATAACCGATGGTGAAGTCAAGCCGGATCATTATACTTTCAGTAGCCTGTTGAAAGCGTGCAGGAATCTTTCTAATCTGAAACTCGGTGAACAAATTTACGGCCATGCAGTGAAATTGGGTCTTTCTCCCGTAAATTCTGTTGTTAACTCTCTTATCAGCATGTACACTAAATGCGATAGAATGGAAGACGCGCGAAGAGCATTTGAATTATTGTTCGAGAAGGATTTGGTCTCATATAACACAATGATCTGTGGTTATGCTAGAAATTTGGATTTTGGTAAGGCTTTTGAACTTTTTAATCAATTCGAGAGTAATTCTGATGTCGGGGCTGATGCTTTCACGTTTACGAGCCTCCTGAGTGGGGTCGCGAGTATCGGGGCCATCGGTAAAGGCGAGCAAATACACGCCCGTTTGATAAAATCGGGCATGGACTCCGATATATGCATTTCCAATGCCTTGGTCTCTATGTACACTAGGTGCGGCAACGTCAAGGCTGGATATCAAATTTTCAAGGAGATGGGGAGTCAAGACGTAATTTCTTGGACGTCGATCATCTCAGGTTTTGCCAATCACGGTTTTGCGGGAAAAGCCTCGGAACTATACAAACAGATGCTCGATTGTGGCGTTACACCCGATGAGGTAATTTTAAATGAGTGCCAATCGCTGGAAAATGCTCTCGACAAGAAACTAATAGTTCTAGCAAAGCCTGCCTTAGAGAAGAGTATTCCAGTGTACATCGAGTCCCCAATCTGCAACGATAATCGGGCAGTCGGGACAATGCTGACCCACGAGTTGACCAAAAGGTACATTCTTCACGGGCTGCCCGATAATACGATCTACGTGAAGCTCAATGGTAGCGCGGGCCCGAGCTTTGGCTCATTTCTATGCCCCGGCATCACCCTCGAGCTTGAGGGCGAGAGTAATGATTATGTCGGCAAAGGGTTGTCGGGTGGGAAGATTGTCGTGTACCCGCTTAAGGGGAACGGGTTTGACCCCCCCAAGGGCAAAATCGTAATAGGCAATGTGGCGCTCCATGGGGCCACGAGCGGGGAGGCTTATTTCAACGGAATGGCGGGTGAGAGGTTTGCCGTTGGGAACTCGGGAGCTCGGGCGGTGGTCGAAGGCGTGGGGGACTATGGTTGTGCTTACATGACAGGTGGGACTGTTGTAGTCTTGGGCCGGACGGGAAAGAATTTCGCCGTGGGCATGAGCGGGGGCATAGCGTATGTCCTCGATGGTGACTCGACTTTCCGGTCAAGGTGCAATGTGGAGATGGTGGATCTCAACTCGGTCGAGGAGGAGGATGACGTGTTGACGCTCAGATTGATGATACAGCAGCACCGGCGCCACACGGGCAGCCGGCTCGCCAAAGACGTGCTTGCCGATTTCAATGCGCTTCTGCCGAAGTTTGTTAAGGTCTTCCCCCGTGACTATAAGCAGAGGATCCTCGCAATCAATAAGGCGTAGGAAGTTACGAGAGCAGCTGCCAAGAGACCGAGGCACGACAAGAGGTGGAGTTTATGGAGAAGGATGCTTTTGAGCAAAAGAAGCTGACATCTTTGAGTTAATTCAAAAGAGTCATTCCCTGTGTCGCATCTCAAGGAAGGCTAGCTGGATTAAGTTGTACGTGTATTCTAGACGATAGGCGCCGCTGGGTCGCTTCTGATTTGCACGAATCGGCTGAAAAAAGTCGGTCCGGTAGTTAGGCGGTGCCTAGGCCTTGGGGGGCCTACGCATTCCTAAGCAGGCTTGGTGGCAATTTTGCACCTTCTTTTCTTTAACTACTAAATACATTATTTTATTATCATGTTCTTTTTATAATATATTAATATTGTTATTTGAACTTAGATGTGTGTATTTATTATAAGTTGGAATAGTTTTATATTGAAAATAAATTTAGAAAAAAAAAAAGGATATTTAATCTTAATTTCTAGGCATCGCCTATGACCCATTCTTAGGAGCTAGACGTTGCTTGGAGGTGCCTAGGGACTTTTAGAACACTAGTTAACACATACGCAATATAATTACGGACCCATTCTTAGGAGCTAGACGTTGCTTGGAGGTGCCTAGGGACTTTTAGAACACTAGTTAATACATACGCAATATAATTACGAATCAGTTATGTAGAATAACTTCTCCCCTTCCGGTTTTAAAAGTTATTTAACTTGATTAGACTATGATCAATCGACTAACCTTAAGAATCAAGCAACTCGTACAAGTTGAACGATTTAAAGGTACAAAAGTTAGAAAAACTAGAACAATTATCCCTCATCTCTATCAATTGAAATTAGCTCATCAAATCGGAAGTAACCCCAACCATCGTATAAATCACATCGATAGACAAAATTAAAATGCAAGCTTACAATTAATCTAAAGTCAGTGATAATTCGAAATTACAAGCCAAAGGTGTTCACCGTCTTGGAGTGTCACTCTTTGAATCCGAAATTCAAAGGAAATTACTTAAAAATGCTAAAAATTTAGTTGTCCAATCTCTGGGAATGAATCTCGAAGTTGGGCATGAGTTTCGCTAAATACGAATTTGAAACTGGAGATGCATTTATGTAACGGCACCTGTTGCTTGCGCCAGGCTCGTCGCAGGCGTGACGGCATGCTTACACGTGCATCGCCTTGGCTGGGCACAACGAGCCTCCTCCTCGGACAAGTGAGTTCTCCAGGAATAGACGAAGAACCTGAATCTGCACACCTTCAACAATAAGAAGGAAAAACGTAAAACTGAAAGGAAGACAAAAT
>BKCP01007626.1:1319545-1355907 GCA_008636005.1 Striga asiatica | reverse complement strand
AACTTAATTTGATTTTATTTTGTCATATGCACAAATATTTTACTACCCTTAAATTTCAAAATTAAAAAACCGAGAAAGTGAGGTTGAATAGATAGACAGAGCAAAGACAATGATACGCCTCTCTCTACCACTCCGCACCGACCCTAACTCCCGCCGCAAAAATCCCTCCGCGCGGCCCCACAACCCCGCCGTCGCCGGTTTCAAGTCTCTCAAGAGCCGGCTGATCCACCATGCCGACGCCGGCAGCCTCGGCGAAGCCCTCTCCACCCTCGACCTCATGTCCAGCGCCGGCGCCTCTCCAGATCTCACCTCCTACTCCGCCCTCCTCCAATACTGCATCCGCACCCGAAACCTGGAAACGGGCCGGGCCGTCCACTCTAAGCTCATCGAATCGGGTCTCGAGCTGGACGCGGTCGTCCTCAACTCGCTCATCAGCCTCTACTCCAAATGCGGCGACCGGACGAAAGCGGAGGAGATATTCTCCTCCATGGGCGGGTTAAGGAACTTGGTCTCGTGGAGATCCATGATTTTGTGCTATGAGCACGGTAACCTAAATTCGCAGGCAATTTCGATGTTTCTGCAGATGGTGGAGCTTGGGGAGCGGCCAGATGAGTTATGCTTCTCGGCCGCGATTCGGGCGTGTTCAAATCAGGAATTCGCCGCAGTCGGGCTCGTGATGTTTGGGCTTGTGATGAAGACGGCGCATTTTGGAGCCGATGCGCGGTTGGGGTGCGCACTGATTGATTTGTTCACAAAGGGTTTTGGTGATTTAGATTCCGCACGGAAGGTGTTTGATAAAATGCCTGTGAGAGATCTCATCACTTGGACTCTGATGATCACTAGGTTTAAGCAGATGGGTTCTCCTAGAGACTCGATCCTCTTGTTTCTCGATATGATTTATGCAGGTTTTGTGCCCGACTGGTTCACTTTGAGCTGTTGCTTATCGGCTTGTTCGGAGCTGGGGCTGTTAGCCGTCGGGCGTCAGCTGCACACTTGGGCCATCAAGAACGGTCTTTTATGTAATATCTATGTGGGCTGTGGTTTAGTGGACATGTACTCCAAATGTGCTGTAAATGGGTCTATGGACGAGTCAAGGAAAATCTTCGACCGAATGCAGGACCATGATGTTATGTCGTGGACTGCAATCATCACGGGTTATGTTCAGAGTGGAGGCCATGACTATGAAGCTTTTGAGCTGTACTGTAGAATGATAACCGAGGGTGAAGTCAAGCCGGATCATTTTACGTTCAGTAGCCTGTTGAAAGCGTGCAGAAATCTTTTTAATCTGAGACTCGGTAAACAAATTTACGGCCATGCAGTGAAATTGGGTCTTTCTAACGTAAATGATGTCGGTACCTCTCTTAGCAGCGTGTACTCTAAATGCGATAGAATAAAAGAGGCGCGAAAAACCTTTGAACTAGTCAAACAGATGCTCAATCGTGGCATTGCACCTAATGAGGTAATTTTCGACTAGAGAGAGTTTATGGATTTGAGTATTGCCACCCAATGAGGTAACTTTCAATGAGTGCCACGACAAGAGAATTTATGGAGAAAAATGCTTTTGAGTAACTCAAGAAGAAGCTGGCATCTTTTTACTGGAGTTAATTAAGAAGAATCATTCCCCGAGTCGCTTCTCAAGTTACCCTAGCCAGATGAAGGTGTATGTTTATTCTAGCACAAGAAGATAAAATTAAATCCTAAAGATTATTTTTCAATTCAAATTAATTTGGGTTTTGTTTTAACAGCTATTGGTTACAAGAAATATAAGCAATAGAGTAAGGAGTAGGGGATAATCTCACATCTGGCTAGCCGTAGCCGATTTGGATTGTAGAGTTTCTGGTCTGATATTCTCGGTTGAGGTGGGGCTCTTCTCTGTTGGCTATCTTCAACTTGTCTTAGGAGGTTGGGAGGTTGTAGCGTAGGTGTAGTTAGACGGTTGTCGGGAAGGGCTTTATTGTATTAATTAGTTTTGTGTAGTAGTTGTTTTGTTTGCTTTTTGTTTAATTTTATAGTTTCAGTCCAACTCCGTCTGGTTTAGTCTCCTTTATGGAGTTGTAGTCTACTTTTTGGAGTTAGTTTGTAGCCCCTTGGTTGTTTGTGTAATTCCAAGGGGGTATTTCAGCCTTTGTACTGGTTCTAGTGGTATCCAATGACTTCTTAGGTGTACTCTTTTGAGTTTTTTAGTTTTAATATAATTATGTTAGAAGAAAAAAAAAAAAAAAAGTAGGGGATAATCTAGTCAAAGGTAAATAACAAACAATTGATTATTCAGTTGAGTTGAGGTTCGACTAACCTAGAACATAGATACATAGATGGTAAATTGTCAACATGAATAACACAGGCAATACAATTACGAACAAGTCTCCCCTATGTGAGCCTATGTAGAATAACTTCTTCCCTTCTGATTTAACATGTATTAAATTAGATTAGACGGTAATTAATCGAGTAACCCTAAGAATCAAGCACTTGCACAAGTTGAACAATTCAAAGGCACGAAAATGAGAAGGACTAGAACATTATCCCCTGTCACCAATTACAATTAGCTCATCATATCAAATTTACATCCATATACAATATGAAAATGCAAGCTTACGCTTAATCCAAAGTCGAGTGATAATATGAAAATACAAGCCAAAGATGTTCACCGTCTTGGAGTGTCAATCTCTAAGATCTAAAATCCAAAGACAAATACTTGAAAATGCTAAAAGTTGAGTTTTCCACAGTTTGGGAATGAATCTCAAAGCTAGGCACGAGTTTTCAATAAATACAGATTCAAAACTAGGTGAAAATCTCTCCAGATGCATTCACGAACGACACCGGTCATTGGTGCTAGGCTCATCGCGGTCGTGATGGGCGAGTGATTGGGAAAATGTATGTGTACTACCGGCATGGTCACCTACACAAACGGAGTGAGTTCTCTAGGAATAGACGAACAACTTGAACTTGCTCACCTCCAACAACAAAAAAGAAAAACGTCGAATTGAGAGGAAAACAAAAAAATAAACGAAAAGACAATACATGATAGTCAACTAGGTGGACTGAAATTTTTAGAAAAACTAACTAAAATTGGGGGAATAAAATAACAAATAAGTAAAAAAAATAGTAGCAAAAATAGGACAAACAACTCTTCCACACTAAAATTGTTGTTCGTCCTAAACAAAAATAAAATAAATTAAAAGGAACCGAATTTCATGAACTGTGGATCAAAAGGAACCGAAATTAATGAAAGAATTCTGGGATAAGTAGACTCCCATTATTATTATTTATATTAAATTTAAATAAGTTCAATTTTATTAATATTATATTTACATGAAATTATATTTGATTATGTTATACATGCAAATATTGTATTCCCCTAAAATTTAAAAAATCAAAAACCAAAAAACCGGGAGTGTGCTTGAATAGAGAGAGAACATAGATAATGATAAGCCTCTCTCTGCCACTCCCCACCGCCTCTCCTTCCATCAAACCCAACCGCAAAAACCCCTCCGCACGACCCCACAACGCTGCTGTCACCGTCTTTGAGTCTCTCAAGAGCCGGCTGATCCGCCATGCCGACGCCGGCCGCCTCGACGAAGCCCTCTCCACCCTCGACCTCATGTCCAGCGCCAGCGCCGGCCTCGCTCCAGACCTCACCTCCTACTCCGTTCTCCTCCGATCCTGCATCCGCACCCGAAACCTGGAAACGGGCCGGGCCGTCCACTCCAAGCTTAC
The DNA here is from genome assembly GCA_008636005.1 of Striga asiatica. NCBI lineage: Eukaryota > Viridiplantae > Streptophyta > Magnoliopsida > Lamiales > Orobanchaceae > Striga > Striga asiatica. Next base: position 1,352,193 of record BKCP01007626.1, on the reverse strand, counting down.
CGAATCGGGTCTTGAGCTTGACGCGGTAGTCCTCAACTCGCTCATCAGCCTCTACTCCAAATGCGGCGACCGGAAGAAAGCGGAGGAGATATTCTCCTCCATGGGCGGGTTAAGGGACTTGGTCTCTTGGAGCGCCATGATTTCGTGCTATGCGCACGGTAAACTAAATTCGCAGGCGATTGCGATGTTTCTGGAGATGGTGGAGCTCGGGGAGCGGCCGAATGAGTTTTGCTTCTCGGCCGCGATTCGGGCGTGTTCCAATCGGAAATTCGCCGCCGTAGGGCTCGTGATATTTGGGTTTCTGATGAAGACGGGCCATTTTGGATCCGATGTGTGCGTGGGATGCGCGTTGATTGATTTGTTCGCAAAGGGTTTTGGTGATTTAGATTCTGCACGGAAGGTGTTTGATAAAATGCCGGTGAGAAATCTCGTTTCTTGGACTCTGATGATCACGAGGTTTACGCAAATGGGTTCTCCTCTAGACTCGATTCTCTTGTTTCTTGATATGATTGAGGTGGGTTTCGTGCCCGATAGTTTCACTTTGAGCAGTTGCTTATCGGCTTGTTCGGAGTTGGGGCTGTTAGCCGTCGGGCTTCAGCTTCACACATGGGTCATCAAGAATGGTTTTTTATCAGATGTCTGTGTGGGCTGTGGTTTAGTGGACATGTACTCCAAATGTGCTGTAAATGGGTCTATGGACGAGTCTAGGAAAACTTTCGACCGGATGCAGGGCCACAACGTCATGTCGTTGACTGCACTCATCACGGGTTATGTTCAGAATGGAGGCCGTGACTATGAAGCTATTGAGCTGTACTGTCAGATGATAATCGATGGTGAAGTCAAGCCGAATCATTTGACGTTCGCCAGCCTGTTGAAAGCGTGCGGGAATCTTTTCAATCCGAAAATCGGCGAACAAATTTACGGCCACGCGGTGAAATTGGGTCTTTCTCCCGTAAATTGTGTCGGTAACTCTCTTATTAGCATGTACACGAAATGCGACCAAATGGAAGAGGCACGAAAAGCATTCGAATTCTTGTTCGAGAAGAATTTGGTCTCGTATAACACGTCGGTTGATGGTTATGCTAGGACTTCGGATTCGGATGGGGATTTCGAACTTTTTAATGAAATCGAGAAGAATTCCGATGTCAGGGTCGATGCTTTCACTTTCGCGAGCCTCTTGAGTGGGGCCGCGAGTATCGGGGCCATCGGGAAAGGCGAGCAAATACATGCCCGGTTGATAAAATCGGGCTTCGAGTCCGATCTAAACATTTCCAATGCCTTGGTCTCTATGTACACTAAGTGCGGCAACGTCGAGGCCGGATTTCGAATTTTCAAGGAGATGGGGAGTCGAAACGTAATATCTTGGACATCGATCATCACCGGTTTTGCCAAACACGCTTTTGCGGGAAAAGCCTTGGAACTATTCAAACAAATGCTCGATTGTGGCGTGGCACCCAACGAGGTCACTTTCGTCGCGGTTTTGTCGGCTTGTAGCCACAAGGGCTTAATCAACGAGGGGTGGCAACATTTCAACTCGATGCACGAAGAACACGGGATTAGACCGAGAATGGAACACTACGCTTGCATGGTCGACATGTTGGGAAGAGCCGGTCATTTGGATCGAGCCCGCGAATTTATCGACTCGATGCCTTTTACCGCAAACGCCCTCGTTTGGCGAACGTTGCTCGGTGCTTGCTTGGTCCACAAGAACACTGAGCTCGGGATAAAAGCCGCCGAGATGATAATCGAGCGGGACCCACACGACACGTCAGCTCACGTCCTTCTCTCGAACTTGTACGCCTCGGCCGGCCAATGGGACCTCGCGGCGAAAACTAGAAAGGGAATGAAGGAGAGGAAGTTGATCAAAGAAGCCGGGTGTAGTTGGATAGAAATCGCGGATAAAGTGCATAGATTTTACGTTGGGGATACTAAGCATTCGGAGGCCGATGAAATTTACAAAGAATTGGATCGTATGGTGGTCGAGATTAAGAAGATGGGTTACGTGCATGATACGAATTTCGTGTTGCACGAGGTCGAGGAACAGGAGCAAAAGGAGCGAAATTTGTTCCTACATAGCGAGAAAATCGCATTGGCGTACGGGCTTATACGAACAGGTAAAGGAAAGACGATTCGGATTTTCAAGAACCTTCGGGTTTGTGGCGATTGCCATAACGCGATGAAGTACGTATCGGTTGCGAGTGGGAGGGAGATTGTGGTGAGGGACTCGAATAGGTTTCACCATATTAAGGATGGGGTGTGTTCTTGTGATGACTACTGGTGAGTTCCTTTTAGATTCATGTTCATGTAAATGTAAGTATAGATGTATCTTTTAAGTAACATTTGCATACAGAGTTTCACTTGGACCTTTTTATACTTCATGTTTCATGTTATATGTAGTTATCTTGGAAACAATATGGCAAATCTGATCCGAGACCAGAAAAAACGATATGCTTACATAGTTTAGTTTGTTTATACTTCATGTGTTCTTGGCCTCGTTTACTTGAAGGGATGGGATAGGATGGTTTAATCTCATGAGTCAGTTTTACTAATTCTGTAATTATTTAGACATGCAATAGTATAATGGACATTATACAAGTGGTTTTTTTAGACAAAGAATCTTTTTTATGTTGGGATAAAAATATCACACTCTCAAGATGTCAAGATGTGATAGAATTATCCTATCAGTCATGAATATAGGCGTGTGCAGCACATACATGACACATAAGATTTACCTCAATCTCGATCCCTGTTAGTAAACCCCGAATAAGGTTGGTTAAGGAATGTTATCCCATCCTATCTTGATGAGTACATAAAAGAGGTCTTGATCAAAGCAACTTGAATTATAAATTAGTCCAAAGCATAGTGAAGTGAAAAAAAATCGATAAGCTTACATAGTTTAGTTTGTTTAATCAAAGTAACCTGAATTTATCAATTAGTCCAAAGCATAGTGAAGTGAAATTCGAAATGATCATGGTTAATGACCCTAATGGAAGGCGCAATGAAAGATATTATTGTAAAAAAATAAGCAATATATTGCTCAACTGTGGCGTAATGAAAAAATAAGGCGCACTAAATAAACAAAAGGAAGTCAATGTAGGTGCGTAGTGTGTATCACGATTTCAAAAAATCAAAAAATCACAACCAAACAACATTCAAAATTAGGATTCAGATCCTTTTTCCATGCTTATTTGTCGCGTTATTGCATATGGAACGGGAACGCATAATGTAAATTATAGAATCTCTCTTAAATATTATTATTGGTTGTTACTACTTAATTATATTAATAATATTTAAAAACGTTAAACCGACCAAAATAGGGTTGGATTTAAGTTAGCCAATCGCCACCCCCATAACATATGTTAATGAATAAATTTGTGCTTTAAAAAATAAAATAAATGAAATGGAAGTTTTTAATTTTTATAAATATATATTTTTGTAGAATTACACTATTATTTTGACTCAAAACAACCATCATATGTAAGTGATTAATGGGTTGCTTGGATAGAGAAAAAAAAAATCTTGTTGATTGGATTTTTTAATTAACCATTGTTAGTTTTGGATAAAGTTGGTTGGATTAGATTTAAGTGAAATTTTGAACTAGTAAAATAATATTTAATATAAATTGACTCAAGTTGATTTGATGTAAAATTAAAAGAAATATAGTTGGAAATAATGGATAGTTAAAATTATCTGAGTGAGTGAATAGTGAATTAAAGCTTTATTTATTGTGTGAGGATGATTGATAATCATATTAATAATTTTAAGGACTATAGTCAGATCAGATATTCTATGGCGTCCCTACGAACGCATAAGTCATGCCACAATATGATATGTCATATAAAGTGATTTTATTAATTTTAATTATCAATTCCAACGTAGCATATATGATGTGGCTTTAAACAAGATTTTCCACATCAAAAAACAACTACGAAACCATTCATAATTAGGATTGTTCCCTTATTCATATACATGATGCTTTCATAAGAATTAAACAATAACTGTGAATAAAGTGATAAAAATTTTAAGAATCAAACGTAAAATTCCTTCAATGCTACCAGAGCTTCCTCCCCATTAATCCCCGCTCCTTTAACTCAATGTACTTTCCAGGTTAGGGTTGATTATTAGCACAGGGGTTTGATATACGCCTTGATCAAAGACGCACACGGATTTATAGATTAAAAGGGTATTATTTGTGTTAGAATATCACTTGTGAGTTGTCCCACATTGTTCATATATGAAAAATAGATCCGCCTTATAAGACTAATGGGCAGGGGCGGATGGACATTAAGGCGAGCCTGGGCAATTGCCCATGCTCAATTTTTGCTGCTAATTACCATTTTTAATAGAATTATTGTATGGATATGTCAAAATAAAGAGTCTGCCCAGGTTCAAATCTCGCGCAGAGGACAAGGAAGAAGATGAAGGTAAGTTTCTTTTTTTTTTTTAAGCATCCCAAAACGACGTCGTTTTGGTCTTTATAAGTAAAAAAAAATAAAAATAAAAAACTTGATTTTTGCCCCCATTACGCACGCACGCACAGCCGCAGACAGAAGAAAAAAGGGTTTAATCTTCACAAGATCCCCAATCTCTCAACGTCTTCCATAATCTTTGATTCTTCCGGTTTTTGTGAATCAGGCATACATAGAATCGAAAAGAAAATCCCTTCTCAAAGGAGCTATCAAGATTCAAGGTCAGCCAATAATTATACTTCATTCTCTATTTGGAGTTTTCACTTTTCAGCCTCTTTTTTTCCTTTTTTTTTTCCTGTATTTTCTTTTTTTAACAGAGGAAGTCTGGAAGAGGAATCATCAGGTAGGAGCAAAAGACTAATTAGATTTTTATGCTAATTGCTAGACCTTTAATTCGCAATTTAATTTATTAAAGTGTGCATTTCTTTTTTTTTTTTCGATGTATTTTTTTGAGTAGCAATCAAGAAGCAATCGAGATTTTTATGCTAATTGCTAGACCTAGTATTAGTGCTGTTGGTAACTGGCTTTTATCTCCATTCTTGATGTGCTGTTTCGTGGATTTTGTCTGTGGCAGCTGGCAAGGTTAGGGTGTATTATATTTTCTGATTTCTAGTTGCTGTCATAGTTTTTTCTTTTCTAGTTGCTGTGATAGTTTTTTATTTTCTAGTTGTTGTGATAGATTTTTTGGTTAGGGTCAGGTGTATTATATTTTGGATTTCTTTTGTTGTTTTGGGAAGGTTTACCTTCCCATCATTGACTAAAGATTGTGTTTTTTTTTTATTGAAGTGATTTTTTTTTTTTTAAATTTATGTATTTATTTTTGCACAAAAGAACTTGTTTTCGGTTCATGCTTCTCATATTGCCCTGACTGGGAAAAAATTCTGTATTCGCCGCTGCTAATGGGCTACTCCTCCTTCCACCAATTGATTTTGGGATGGAACCCCATTTGGGCTCCATCAATTTGATAATAATAACTCGTTCTGATATTCATCAGTATTGAGAGATGAATGTTGTATGCCGATTTGAGAAAAATTGGTCATAGATGGTTAGTTGTTCACTATTGTTGAGGCTAATTGATTATATGAATAAATTCGTTTCGATAATTGATAGATAAAAATTAAAAGTTCTCAAAACCATTACAAATTGATACGAAGAACAAGAACATGGTCCATAAAATTTATGATGGTTAGATTGAATTAAATTTGATTAGATTTGAAGTTAGGGAAAAAAAAAAATTGATCGGTGAGTTTGTATCAAGAATGCACAAACCGCTATTCTATTCTATGGGCGACTTGGCAAGTCACCGATATTTAACAATATCCAATCAGAGGTCTCATCAAAACGTAATTTAATAGTAGAAAAGTAAATTAAAAATGAATATAGTGTGGGGCCCAACTCTACCAGAAAGTGACACGATAGTGCGAAGCGCCAAACGCACCTCATCACCCGTCGTCCCAACACGTGTCCTCCCGGTCAAAATTGAAAATTCCATATTTTGTGGCCCCCGCACACACACACACATAGTCACACTTTCCCTGCAGACTAATCGCCACGTACCCATCAAATCCTCAATGGGCCCAACACCAAATCTCCTCCAACAAATCTCAACCGTCCGTCCAGCTCAAACGAACGTAAGCCGTCCACGGGATCCTGCTCGCTCGGTGGGCCCCCCTTCTAGACCGAAAAAAATTAATTGGAATATTATTATTTATATACCCCCACATGACCACACTATAAGATCTTTTCTTTTTTTTTTTTCATTTCATTTTTATTAAACATAATAATTAGTTCAACCGGGAAAAAAATAACGGAGGATGAGCGTCGACGGGCCGAGTAAGGACGTCCCGGCTGCGCCGGTGGAGGGCGTTTGCCGCCGCATGCGCGGCGGGTTTCCAGATCTGCGACCTAGAGGAACGAACAGCGTGGGGAGGAATTCGAAGAGTCGCCGGCGGAGGAGGCTGGAGCTGCGGAAGATGAATTCCCTCTCCGCGGTGAGATCCGGCGCCGTTGGGCCGAGGAGGAGGATATCGGAGCTCGAATTCGGTGGGAAATCGGCCGGGGAAGGTATAATCGACGCCGGATCTGGGCACGGGACGGCGTCGCTCGTGGGACGGCGGAGGGAGATGGAGGACGCCGTGGCGGCGGAGCCGGGGTTTCTGCGGGTGCTCGGGCGGAGCTACGATTTTTACGGCGTGTACGACGGGCACGGCGGGCGGCGCGTNAGGAGGAGGTGGTGGTGGCGAACTGCGGCGACTCGAGGGCGGTGCTTTGCCGCGAGGGGGCGGCTGTGCAGCTGTCGGAGGATCACAAGGTAAATAATTAAATAAATAATAATAATAATATATAATAATAATAATAGTGTGCATGAGGAGAAATTTTACCAAACATAGCCGATATTTATGTTATGTAGTACAAATTATCTTTTTTTTTTTCTTGTTATTCATAGTAATATCTAATTAGTATGATTTATGCTAGAAATTAATCATCTTTTAAAAAATTGTATAAATGCCTATCTGCAGAAATTTATGTATTACAGCAAATATGAGATTATTTTCCGTTGTCACCTTGGAGTGTGCAATATAAAGTTGCAGCATTTACTGTTTAGCAAGTTCACATGTTATCTAGAGTCTCTAATTATAAGTGGGCGCAAGTATAATAACTTCTAATCAAAATTTCATGATATTTCAATATTTTATACACACTTTAACACTTAATTGTCATACTTTATGACATTAATATATATGTGTGTGTGATATATATTTGATAAGATAAGTATATAATTTTAAAGAACGTACCGATGTATAACGATTGCTCAATTTCACATCACATTTGTGTTAATCAATTGTGAAAAGGCAATGAGAGTTGTTTATCTTATTTGAGCTAAATGATTTTGACATGCCAACCATTAGGCGGGTCAAAATTTGTCTGATGAATAAAAATGCACTTATACATTGGGTCACTTTTTATATATATCCTTTTCCAAAATATGAAATTTCAAGTATATATTCTTATTAAAATTTGAAATTTTAGTATGAAAGTATGTAAACGCGTTCGCATCACCACAATTTTCCTAAAAATCGTTCAATTGGTGACTCATTTTTATTTTTTTTTTCAATTCCCTTATAATTTCTAACGTTAAGAACTCTCGAATTTGGCAGCCTGATAGAGTCGATGAACTAGAGAGAATCGAAGCGTGTGGAGGGAAGGTGATTAATTGGGATGTCGCTAGGGTTATAGGTGTTCTTGCTACCTCAAGATCCATAGGTATGTACGAATATTGATATAAACATTCGATTCGAAAATTAAATATTATATATACATTATTTTGAGAAATGTTATAGCTACATAGGAGCACCTACAATGCTTTGGATCTTTTTTTACATATGTGACAAATAAATAGACTTAAGTCTATAATGATATGGACAAACCCAAGCTAAAAAATCCAAAACTCGTTTAATATTCATCGTCACCCCTATTACTACTCACCGCCCTCCTCAATTACGTTTTTTCCTTTCACACTCTCTCTCTACTCTATCTCTCTACTCTTTCCCTCTCGATTTTCTACGGCTCTTTTGACCGTTAAAAATTTTTTGAAAAAATGCCAAAAGAATGTCTAGAATACCTAACAACCAACAAAAATATAATAATAGTAAATGATTGCTATTGTAAGGTTCACACTTGGGTCCAAAATAAACCCGAGTGGACTTAATCTCTTTTTTTTTATTGCCACATAAGCTAGACTAGGTTCAGCTTTAATTGCATTGTGAAATACTTTTTTCTAGACTAAGTCTATTTTCTACATGATATGTGATTTTTTTAAGGAGACCCAAAGCATTGTGGGTGCTCTAATATTGTACATAAAGATGTTAACACTCACATTAAATGGGTCCTACCAAAAATAAAAAATCAAGTGGAGCTCACTCCATGTGAGTGTTATGTATACCTCTGTGTACATTTATTATGTACATGTAACATTTTTCTATTATTTTATATCTATTGCATTACACCAACGTTACCAATTTATATTTATTATTATATGTTTGTGTTGCAGGGGATTACTATCTGAAACCGTACGTGATCCCGAACCCGGAGGTACGAGTCATCGATCGAACAGTCTCAGACGAGTTCCTAATACTCGCTAGTGACGGGCTTTGGGACGTCGTTTCTAATGAGTTGGCGTGCCAAGTGGCAAGGAAGTGTTTGGCCGGTCGGCTTAGGAAAGGCGTAAACCGATTTGAAGAAGCGGCTGGCGTGCTAGCCGAGTTGGCAATCTCTAGGGGCAGTGGGGACAATGTGAGTGTCGTTGTGGTCGGTTTGAGGTAGCTAGTAGTCGAGTTCTTGGTATATCCTTCTTTCGATGAGCAAATAACAAATTTGTGAACGTTATGAGAATCTATACATATATAATTGTAGGCAAAGTTTGTAATAATATTTATTTCGTCTTTTCTTCATTTTCGATTAGAAACATATATTATTAATATATACTAGTAATCACCCGTGCGATGCACGGAGAAATTATTATCTATACGCTTTTTAGAATGCACTTTTGTATATAAATTATGTAATAATGCAATGATCATGATCATAAGAATAGACATATAAACATATAATTAAACTGAAAAGATCATATATTATTGAACACTTTCCTATATACAACATTATTGGTTTGATTCTTTGGCATGTCATCTTCACCACAAATTAAAATTTTTAAACATTTTCGGTTAGTGACATGTGAGACAACAACATATAACTGGTCATGACTGAACACTGGTTTATTAAGAAATAAGCAAACATGAGATAAGGATTGTCCCTGGCTCTTGTTTATAGTCATGGCGCAAGAAACCATAATGGGAAACTGCCGCTGTTGGAACTTGAAAGGAATTCTAACATCATAAGAAGTTATGACCATTTTTGGAATCAACACCTTATCACCAGAATGATCTCATGTGAGTATCTTACACTCAAGAACATGACTGGATAGCTTTGTCACAACCAGTCGTGTCCCATTACACAAACCCATAGAATGATCCATGTTCCGCAACAACATGACCGGAGTTCTAATTTTCAAATACAACTCATGGTTCGGTATTCTGGAACACTTGATACTATTAAAAAACTCAGGCATATGGAGATCAGACAAAAAATCATTATTAGAATCAGATTTGCATGTACTGTCAGAACTCAAGTACATACGACCATCCAACAAATTCAATGATGTCATGTACTCATTGATAGACTCGGCCACATCCAACGTCGGCGCTATAATTCAAATTACAAATCAACTCCCAATTTTTCAAAGAATTTAAAAAAAAAGTTATCAATTGTAGTAAAATCTAAAATTTTAGGCGAGAACTTTTTTTCAACTTAAAGTAAATCTCTATTGTTATTTTAAAGTATTAGATTGAATTTCCAAAAGAACTAAGTCAAAGGTTTTGACTCAAATTTTTTATCAAGTTTCTATAAATGATTTTTTAATCAACCTCTTTCAATATATATATATATATATATATAAGTACATATATAGTACTCCCTCCTTTTTTTTATAAGTATCGTTTTGAAAAGTTGCACAGTCATTAAGATTTTTTTTTTGTAAATAATAACCCTCATTAATGAGGATAGAGATGGATGTTTTGATAAAAGATGAAGAATAAATATGAAAAGATGCAGTGTATTTATTAGCTAGATTGGGGTAATAATGAAAAAATATGTACAAAAGATCCAAAACGTCATTTATTTAGTTAATTGTTAATAAAGTCAAAATGGCATTTAAAAAAAAAAGGAGGTAGTATCTATTAATATATAAAAAAAACAAAGGATTTATTATATATAATAATTTAAAACTTACCAAGAATGTTTAAATTACTTATAACGAAATTTGTTTTATATGGCTTGATATTACATTTACATTGATATATTTTGATCACCTACAATCATGCTCCCTAAGTAACTAATAAATTAGATATCCTTGGTGTATATATTTCACATGTGACCTTTCAATTCGGAAAGAATCAATTGACATTATCCTCATCCACAATTCAACATCATCCTCCCGGTTTTTTGTTAAGAAATTGATTCGAATATTGCTTTTAAAATCTCATTTTTTTTACTCAAAATGCACGTGCTTTTTAACAAATTTTCCTAAATTAGTAAGTCAAACAAATTAATTAATAAGTCAAACATTCTATTTAAGTATTTTTCCAACAACCTTTTTATATATATTAAAAAGAATCATTATTTACTCCTGAAAATGAAGCCGATTTTCCTGCCAATAAAATGATTTTTTTATCAAACAAATTGATCCGAATATTTTTTTAAACCAAATAAAAAATCATCAATTTTTCCTAAAAATGCAATCGAATTTTCCTAAAACTGTACCAATTTTTTTACCAAACAAATTGAATTGAAAATAATTTTAATAAAAAATTGAAACAATTTGTTAATGTTTATGCAACTGTCTCTCTCCTAAAGAAAATGATATGAACTTAACAAAAAAAAAATGATATGAACTTACCAAAATCTCGGTAAAACATGGTTAAGAAAAAATATAAGAATCCAAAAAAATCGATGCATTTAAATTTTAAAAAGTTGCACAGAATTTTTCCTAATAAATTGGATAAGGTGACTTTAAATATCAAAGATGAATCACTTTTGTTACCAAAAATGTGGACACAATTTCGAATGTACATCCCGTCCAAATATCAGTTTTATTCTAAAATAAAAATTGCACGTGGTTTTATCCAATTTGCACACTTTTTTTAAAAGAAAAAATTATTCAATAAGATTGGAAGAATTGGTTAAGAATTATACAACTATTTGTTTCCTAAATTCGTATCCAATTTGTACGGTTTTTAAGTTAATTTGTATTTAGAATTGTTTTTATAAATAATTGACACATTTTTTGCATAANCCTTTATATTTTCTTTTATTTTATAGTTACATATTTTCAATTTAATCATATGTTATTTCTATTATCTAATTCAGATTTGTTATCTATGTGATTGTTGGCAAATTATTTAATGCAAAAAACTAATTTTTTTCCGCTCATTTTTTAACTAATTCTGAAAAGAAGCTGTTACATTTTACATCAATTATCAATTAATTAGTTCATTGTATTTTTATTTATTGTGTTACATATTAGCTACTACTAACTAATAAAGTCATACTAAATGAAATATGAAACAATATACCTTTAAAAAGTTATATTACAATTTTTTTCAAGTTGTTTATTTAAACACCCCAAGCAGCAAATCCATACTTGGGCATAAACCATTAACAATCGGTCCTGCTACAGTAATATTGAACTCCTTCAGCCAAAACAATACAAATTCCACACATTTTTCGCACACCTCGCCTTAAAGCCCTTAAGGGCACGAGCCACGGTCGGTGGTAGAATGGAGAGTGGAGTGAGCTTACAAATTCGTTTAGGGTTTCCAAAGGCCAAACATAAGTGAACCTTCTAATTTTTTTCTCTTTCCTGATATCGGGTTTTTCATAATTGGGTTTCAATCGGGTTTCCAATCATAGAAAATAGTAATGCTAAGGAGCCAACAGCCAATGAGACAACTTCATGTGGGGCAGTTCCACATTGGAGCCATGTGGGACAGCCCCACATGGAACTGTCCCATTGGCTGTTGGCTCCATAACGGAGCCAACAGTTGGCTCCTTAGCATTACTGTATAGAAAATTGCTCCGTCCATCAATAATTTCTTTTATTTGTTTTGTATGTTTATGATTTTTTTTATTTTTAATTATAATTTATAAATATATTATTCATTGTTTATGAAATTATGAGTAGTTTATTTGTGATACGATTTTTTCGTTTATTTCTATGTTGTATTTTTTTTTGTTGGTTTATACTTGTTTATAAATGGTATATTTAAGATTTCTTTTTTTTGGATAATGGTATGTTCGTAAAAAAACTCAAAAATTAGAGTCCATATGTAAGAGCACTCATAATGCTTTGAGTCCATTTAAGAAAAATATACATGCCACATAGAAAATAGACACAGTCTAGAAAAATATACTCTCCAATGCAAGTACAAATAGACTGAGTCGTGTTGATGTGGCAGCAAGAAAAATAGACTCAGTCTACCCTTAAGTCTATTTTAGACCCAAGTAGAGACATAGTCTCTTTGAATTGGAGTCAATTTTATTACTTTTAAATATTTCTATCTATTTCATCTGAGACTTAATTCTATTTAATTGCCACATAAGCAAAAATAGACCCAAAGCATTGCAGATGCTCTAAAAGTGGAACATTGATACTTCATTGTCCATCTTTTTTTTTAGAGTGATAATACAAAATTTTGTGAGGTCTCTTGCCTTTNCTTAACAAATATTTAATTAATCAATTTACAATTGAAAACATCAAACAAATAAAAATAATAATTAGACATATAAAATCTAATATATACGTATATATTTTAAATAAAATCATTTTAACTTTCTATGTTTAATGTAAAGTTTAATATATAGTATATTACTTCCATTAACAAGATTTTCTTTCATTTTGTATATTGATTAACTCTCAAATTATACACAGAACATATTATATTTGGTGTAACAAATCCAACATTTTTAGGATAAAAAAGTAAGTGTAAGCTTGTTTATAAAAATACCAATAAGAAAATCAATTTCAATTCAAAACTAATTAAACTTTATTATCATCAATATTAGTAATATAATTAAATAATTTTAATACATCATTCGTAAATTAATTCATTATTCATCAACTCACGTAATTTTAACTAACAATCACTTCTCTCATACTTTTATATCAGATTAATATTGATTATAAAAAAACCCACTCAAATTTAAGTACAGGGTGGGATCCAGAAAATTTTCGTGGGGGAGGCGGTAAATAATATAATTTTAAAAAACATCTCATGTTCAATATAATCGAAAAAATATGTACTTCCAAACTTTCTAGCAATTAGAGTTAATTAATTTTCTCAAAATATGGAACATACTAATAATTGACTTGAACATGTACAATATAAAAATACTGAAAAATAAAAGAATAATCTCATGTTCAAATTTTCTATAAGCATCTATCATAAAGTTCAATCACATTAAATTTCATATCTTAAATGTGCTGCATATTAAATTTACTCATCATATTAAGTTATATACAAGCGTATCTATAGATGATGACTTACAAGATCCAATTGTTTCTTCTACTAATACTCTTTTTTGAATTCTTTATTTTTAGGTAAGACTGTTGATTATCAAAGCCTAACTTATTTATTTAAACTGAGGATTAATGTAAAAATATAATTTTACATGTACTTAATAAAAAAAAAAAAATGTTGGGAGGAGACCTCCCGCAACTTACATGTAGTTCCGCCATGTTTAAGTCAATCAACTTTTTTAAAAATAACAATTAACTAAAAAAAACAATTTAAATAAAAAATATTTATAAACAAACATGCCCTTTAAATCATTATAGCAGCTATTAACTAAATTTAAGTTTGCGGATAACAACTCAATTCAACCAACTATAAAAGTCCATTAATAGTAGTGTTTTATTGAAATGACAATAACAACCTCGTGTAATAAGTCAAAAGAATTCAACAAAAGGTTTGATCACCACGTGGCATGTAGGGCCCCTACATGACTTTCAACAGACACAAGCCACCGATTTATGCTGTCTATGGTAGCACCGAATTTTCCCTCACTCATGTATTTGTCCACATTATTAAAATGTAATAAAACGAAAAAAAATAAATAAAAATTCTACTAAACATCCATTTCACGTAAACTAAATAGGATTCTCTTAACTTATTAAACATACCAAACATCAGTTTTAGGAAATGACAATAAAAAGAAAATGAACAGAGACATGAATACATGATATATAAGGGGATACAGAATTTATGTTCATTGTCACTTTATAATTAATTCATTTTTCATCAAATTAATGTCGTTGAATAATTTCCTACCTCCATTTTCAAACTATATACTCAATACTCATTTGAAAATCAAACAAAAATTGAGTTATTTGTTTACTTATTTTCAAATAGAAATTTCCAAAAAGAAAAAAAAAGAAAAATATTTGTTCGATAAATCCATCAAGAAAAGGTATGTACCAATGATTTTATCATTTATTTATGCCTCTACTAAAATGAACTAGTGTATATCTCGTGCGATGCACAGATGAGCTCATATTTTTTAATTTTTTTTAAACTTTATTTTAAATATAATTCTTTATATTTTATCTCATCTACTATGAAAATAAAATAAATACAAACAATGAAAAATATGAATTATTATATCTTAAAATACCCGATTAGATAACTTGGATGAATTTTCGAGTTGTGTTTGTATACAAAAAAACTCACTCCATACTCAAAATTTAACTAAATTTTAACACAACTTCACTATAATAAATATTATCAATATAATTAAATAATATCAACAAATCATTCTTAAACATCACTTAATTTTAATTTATTATTCATCCACTCGCATAATTTTAGCTAACTCTCACTTCAAATATTCTCTCTCTTATTTTCAAATCAATTTTAATTATTTTATATTAATTATTATTTTAATATAAAATCAAAATCCCACTAAAAACTAACCATAAGACTTTTTTTTTTAAAAAATAACTATAATTAACAAAAACAACTCCTTTTTTGAGTGAAAATATTTGTATACAAACATGGTCTTCATGGTCGGGAACCTCAATTAAATTAGGAAATAAGACCCGTGTTTAGATAATTTGTCGTTATCTTAATTGAATGCTCACAAATACTAACGATATCGAATTTGAGGAATGCTCAAATTTATTTGAAAATAAGACCTCAATTAAATAAGAGGAAATAAGACCTTATAAAATTGTTTGAATTACAAATAATATGATTAAAATACCCGATAGTGGAGATTCTTAAAACCACTTATATTTGCTATTTTTGATATCGTTATCTTAATTGATGATATATATAATCAGATTCCTAAAGATTCAATTGTGAAAATATTTGAGCATTCCTCTTTTTTTCGGTTTTTCCAAATCAAAAGGAACTGGAATTTATCCAATATGAAAGGAATATCATCCAAAATAAGGAAAACATGTATGAAAAATTTTCAAATAAAATTTTAGGGGGAAAAAAAGATTTGAGCGACAAAAGTGAAAATATTTTTCAAACATTTTTTCTTTCTATCTGTTATATACTAATAGATACTAAAACGAGCTTTTACAAAAACATTTTGCAAGTGACCCAATCATATGCATGTGGTTCTTGGACCATCTAACAAAACATTTTACGAACAATTATTCATAAAATATAATAATTCTTAAAATTTTATTATTTTATAAATCAAAGAAAGCATATCCACATGCTAGCGAGTAATAATATAAAGCAAACCAACGAAAGGGAGACAAAACATTACTTTATTGTTTTTCTTTACTTAAATATAGAAGTTTGAGAGGTAAAGGGGTTCACAGGAAAAAAATTACAGTGAAGCTTTATATTTGTTGTCTTCACACTTTTTCTGCTTCCCTCTTTTTTTCTTTTCATTTTCCATTTTTTTTTCAGGCTTTTAATTTCTTGATTACCATCACCAAAGTTTCCTCCTTTTTCGCTCACACTTTTACCCTTTTCTCTGACTATACTCTCTCTTTCTCACTTTCCTGCACACCCCTCCTTTCATTTTTGGCGAAGCTTTCTTTGTTGTCATTGTTGAGGTGGGCTTTTCGTTTATTGACTAAAGTTCACCACCTTCAGTCTTTCAACATTCTCACTTGATTTTGCTTCTTTGAAAAGCTGCTTGATTTCACAATTAAGTGCCTTTCTTTTCATACGTAATTCTCAAATTCTCATTACTATTTTTTTTTTTCTAACTGCCAATGTAATATTTTGATTTATCTTGCAATAATGGCACTCCCTTAACACACAACACTCTCTTTAACCTTTCTTCTGTTACATTTCCATTCCAATCNNNNCTATTGCTAGTAGCAACAAGCGGTGGTTGGTGGTGGTGAGGTTCTTTTTTCTGGCAGCATAAGCTGATATTAGCTGGGTCTCATTTTTATTTACTTATTTTAAATCTTTAATCTTATCTTCTGCAATATATTATTAGTTTTTCTAAACATCTGCAGCGTTTTTTTTGTGGGGTTTTTTTTGATATTGAGCTACTTGCAGATTTGGGCGTTTTTGCATTGTACAGTGCGAGACATATACTGTAAATCTTAAAGAAATGTCTTTATTTTCACTTTTCTTTTTCTTTTTTCAGAAATCGAAGCTAGAAAGATAAGAGCAAAAAAATGGCAGGAGGTGGAGGTTCAGCAAAGGCAGATGAACCAGCGCCACACCCACCAAAAGATCAGCTCCCAAATGTTTCTTACTGCATTACAAGCCCTCCTCCATCGCGTTAGTCCCTTAAAGAAATTTCCACTTCTTTTTTTTCTTTTTTTCTATTTTTTATTTTTTAGTGTTCAGTATATTATTGTTGTTGTTCGTTTCAGATTTTATTAGAAATGGTTAGGGATCTTTAAGCCCTGTTGTTCTCTTCCCCTTTTAGCTGGGAAAAAAATTGGTGCGCCGATTTAGTCCATTTACACTTTATGTGTGTATATTCTTGGATTAAATTCCTTTTCAGGTTTTGATTGGAAGTGTTTGCAAAACATTTAATTGGAGCCTTGTTATGCAAATTTATATCTTATACTATCTTTCTTTGGTCAATTAACATCTTGTATTGTTCTACTTCCTGTGGTACCTTTTTTTATTCTTCTCTTAGTTTTCCAGATTATTCTTGTTCCCCCTACTTTCCATTTGTGTTTCTAAAAGAAGTTTTAAGATGTTGTGGGATGAGCAGAGTCCCACTTTCCTTATAAGGATTTAAATACTTAATTATTGAGTATGCTTGGTTAAAATTCAGGCCTCCTTGTAAAATTTGAGGGGCCTGGTGTACATTCGCAGCTATTATCGAGTGAGAATAGTCAATATTAGATAATGCAGTTCTGATTTTATACACCACTACGTTACGGGCTTGTTTTTATCATACTGTGTGCATAAGTGACTCTAAAATCTTGTTAGCTTTGTGTGCTGTGATGTTACCAGAAATGAAGTGTGTTAAAAATACTCATTTTCTCTTTGTGTACGAGTATTTTGTTACTATTGTTATTTGTATTCTTTTTAATGCCATAATATGGAGTTCTTCAAATGGATGCAGTGTAGTAGAGTATTTTCTAAACTCCTATGACATTTTGTGTCTGCATTTTCACAGCTGAAGCTATCCTTCTTGGATTTCAACACTATCTCGTGATGCTGGGGACTACCGTCATAGACTCATAATACCCACTGCTCTCGTTCCTCAAATGGGAGGAGGAAATGTGAGCCATTTAAATTTATAACTTACAATTCTCCTTCTCACTCTGATTCTATTTCTATTTTATCATTCAATTGCACACTTGTTGTTTTCCTTATATACAGGAGGAGAAAGCTAAGGTTATTCAGACTCTGTTGTTTGTTGCTGGTTTGAACACCCTTTTGCAGACATGGTTTGGAACGAGATTGCCTGCTATGATTGGGGGTTCATACACATTTGTTGCACCCACAATTTCGATTATCTTGTCCGGTAGATGGAGTGATCCGGATCCCACATCGGTTTGTGATATTTGTTTTTTTTACTATTACTATTGTACTTTCTTGGTTTATGAGCTTTCATTGATTGCACTTCTTTTTTATGTTTTTGTCTTGGTTGTCATGTTTCTACAAGGGCTGAACTATTTCAATTTTAACTAAAAATATTTTGAATTTCAATCTAACTATAGCATAACTCCTTCTTCTTTTAGCTTTAACAACCATTAAGTTGCTTACAGAGCAATTTTTCATGCCTTAGATTGTTGCTCCACAACATACAATCGTGCTGCCGTTAAAATTCATACAATCACACACGAAGTAATTGCTAAAACTTCATCAAACTTCAGAAAGGGTTATAAATATTGTTTTACGTGGTGAAACCTCCTAATATATATACATATATGTTTGTTTTAAATTTTAATATCATGCAGAGGTTCAAGAAGATAATGAGGGCCAGCCAAGGTGCACTTATTGTGGCATCAACCATTCAAATTGTGCTCGGTTTCAGTGGCTTGTGGCGTAATGTTGCAAGGTTTTTTCTCTACTCCCGTTTTGGATATGAGTGCCATAGTTTTATCTAATTCTATGTCAAAGAGCTGTGTCATTTCTTACAACTGTATTCTATTCCCATGGAATGATGCCCGGAGGTCACTTTGTTAATGCTGTTTGTTATTGAGTGTGCAATATGTTCGTTAGCTTGTTGATACAATAAAATTCAACTAAGTATCTCATTTTGTACAAAGCTGTTATAGATTTATGTTTTTGTCTCATTTTGGGATTTATGTTCAATGATGCAGATTTCTGAGTCCACTTTCAGCTGTTCCATTGGTTGCTCTTGCTGGCTTTGGGCTTTATGAGTTCGGTTTTCCTGGGGTAAGTGCAGCTCTCCATCTCTTTTCATGTCTCTTCAATTTTTTTCAATAATCAAATTGGTATAATCTTCTTCTATTGCA
Organism: Striga asiatica; assembly: GCA_008636005.1. Taxonomy (NCBI): domain Eukaryota; kingdom Viridiplantae; phylum Streptophyta; class Magnoliopsida; order Lamiales; family Orobanchaceae; genus Striga; species Striga asiatica. The sequence continues at coordinate 1,333,188 of BKCP01007626.1, read as the reverse complement.
ATTGTTCAGGTTGCCAAATGCATTGAAATTGGGTTGCCACAGCTTATCCTCCTGGTTCTGTTCTCTCAGGTGACACATTTGAAACCACACCATTCAGTTCCCCCCCCTAAACACCGAAAAGTCCATTTCCACACTATTGAAGCATTTAAAGACTCGGTTTAAAGATTACTTTACTCAGTTTAAAGATTACCTTTTTTATTTCTCCTGTTTTTGCAGTATTTGGCTCACCTGATACGCCCCGGGAAGAATATCTTTGACCGTTTTGCTGTTATATTTACTGTTGTGATTGTGTGGATTTACGCCCATCTACTTACTGTTGGTGGGGCCTACAATGGAAAGCCTCCAAAGACCCAGACAAGCTGTAGAACTGATCGTTCAGGTCTTATAAATGCCGCTCCATGGTAAAGCTTCATTTTTCGCTTGGTGCTATAGCAATCATATTTTAACCTTTTTTTTAAAAATAAATCTCCATCCAGCAAAATATATAATATAATTTAACAATAATGATAAATTTCTTGAAGTTTATGCTGATATCTCTCTTTCTCTCTTGACTATTAAAACGAACAATAATGATTCAATCGGGCTTTTATGTGCAGGATTAGAGTTCCTTACCCTTTCCAGTGGGGCGCTCCCTCTTTCGATGCTGGTGAAGCCTTTGCCATGATGATGGCTGCATTTGTCTCTCTTATTGAGGTTCATTTTTTCATGTTTAACTTATTATCTTTTTGTGCGGATATTAATTTTTCAGATTGTGTTGGGTTTGAATAATGGTAAACAGTAGATGAGCAGAAAACATTGGATTATTTTATCTGTTTTTTATATTGTCTGTGACCATTCACACAAAAATTTCCAATTCATTAAGCCATTTGCAGCTCAAGTTCTTGAAATTTCTTATCCAACATGAAGTTATACTATATACAAATATATTTTTTAAATTAGACTTATTTTTTGTGGCCTTGATGCTGAATTCAGTCAACCGGTGGCTTTATTGCTGTGTCCCGATATGCTAGTGCGACCCCATTGCCCCCATCTATTCTCAGCCGTGGTATAGGCTGGCAGGTAAACCGAGCCAGAAGTTAACAAGTACCAAATTTAACTCGGCCTTCATGAACATTCACGTGATACTTTTATTATTTTCAAAACTTATTTGGACATATATATATACACCAGGGTATTGCCATACTTTTGTCGGGTTTGTTCGGGACAGCTAATGGATCATCCGTATCCATGTAAGAGTTTAGTAATCAGTTTGTGCACATTGTTTGTGTGTTTCAATTTGATTCGTTTATATGACATACTACTTTTTATTATTTATTCCAATGTAGTGAAAATGCGGGGCTTTTGGCACTTACCCGTGTTGGCAGTCGAAGAGTCGTGCAAATATCTGCCGGATTCATGCTTTTCTTTTCTTTTCTTTTCTTTTCTGTTCTCGGGTATCTATAGCCTCCTTAGGCATGAAGTCATTTCCAAGTGATTTCCTTCTCTTTTTGATTTCCTTCCAAAGCTTGAGGTTTAAATATGGTAACCGAATTTTCCTATTGATCACAAGTTCTCTCTTTCTTTACCTTCTTTCCAAGTCATGCCGCATGCGGACATTCTCTCATGCACGTTGCCTTCATTGTCCATGCAAACGTCTGAAATTCTACAAAAAGTTAATATAATAAGATCATGCAAATCTTTCCAATATAAACACAATATAACAAAATCCGATTTGTATATATACATATATAAGCAAATAAAAAGAAGATTTTCCCTTAAAATCTCTTTGCTTGCAAGATCACATCTTCGATATATTATTTTTGAATTTATTGCAAAAAATCAATCTTTCAAACATAATGATTAATCTAAAAAAAAGAATGTGTTATTCCTATTATTTGGAAGCTCATTATTGAGATTTATTATGGTTGGTACAACTGAAACTTTTGAAAATTGAACCCAAGCCCAAACACTCTATGTGACTATGTCCCCAAAAATCCCCAAAATCCCTCAACCCTAGTCGCAAATTTTCGCCGTGCTATCGCCCCCTTAACGGCGGTCCGGAGTCGTCGGTCGACGGCCTCCACCGCTCACTCAAGTCGGAATTGCGATTATATCCATTTGCTGGCCCTGTTCCAGACTCGCGGGATCGACGACGTCGATCGATGGTGTTTGGCAGAGGTTGCGGTGGTTAGGGTCGCAGTGGCCGAGCTTGGTTGTGGCTTGGTCCGTCAAGGTGTCCCAGGCTGTGACGTTGTCTCCTCGGTCTCATTCCTCTTCCCGTCATCTGTGGCTCTGTCCTTCTGCACCGGCGACGCTGTGCCTGGGAAGGTGAGCTTCCGTCCTCGATGGTCGGCAACATCGTACGGTGGTAAGCTTCTCTTTTACTGCTTTGGCTCGGTTTCTTTTGCTGCGACAGATGGTAGGCTTTTGGGGATTGGACTGATTAGATGGATAGCGGTTGGGTCATTTGGACGATGCCTAGCATAGTAGGCTTTCGGCCCTTTCCTCTTCTATGTCGGCTGCCGGGCCTGTTGGTTGAGGCTACCTAAGACTGCATTGGCAGCTTTGGAGTGGAGTCGGTTCGGCTGAGGGTCGGTTGTTCCTTCTTTTGTGTGGAGTGCAGGCTAAGGCCTTGGTTAGTGTGGGATGGCCGAGCAATCGCCTTGCTAGGCCTTAAGCAGTGGTGGGCGGAGGTTCGATTATCTGAAACTGGCTTCGGTTTTGGTTTGTTCGGCTGACATTTGGATTCGACTGTTGTGGGGGACATTTTAGTATGTAGTTTATATGTTTTGTTCGTAGTTTATATGTTTGTTCGTGTGGTTGTGTCCGAGTTTTCTGTCTTTGTTGCTGTTGTGTTTTGTGTTTTTGGTATGGGCCGTTGGCCCCTGTTAACCTGGGTGTTACCTTTATTCTCCTGTTGGGAGCCAACACCTAGGCATTCTCTCGGAGGGGAGCTTTTTAGTTTTGTGATTGTGTTTAGTTGCGTTTTTCTCCCGTGGGGAGCCAGTAGTCTTGTGTTTGTGCTTAGTTGTTTGAGTTAGGTTTTCTTCTGGCGTTGCCAGCGATTCTAGGCGGACTTCGGTCTAGCCTCTCAGTTTGTAATTCCGCACATTTGTGCGCCTTTTATATAGTTATTCTATCGTTTCGGGAAAAAAAAAATAAAAAAAAATGTTATCTCTGTTGAATATCCAATGAAATTTTCCAATTAAAGCTTATACCAATGAAATATCCGTTGGAATTTTCAACGGAATACCTTACGGTTAGGTTTTTTTTTTATTGTATTCATTCTTAAACATTAAATTTTTATATAGTATCTTTTGTTATTAATTAATTATCTTTACAAATTTTTAATTAAAAATACATTAAACACATGGCTTTTTAGTCCATTTAATTCTTTAGAAACCACTCATTATTTTATCTTAAGATTACCTATTAATTTCTTAATTGATTTATATTGCTTACATATTAAATATTGAATAATGAAAATATTTACTATTGTATAAATGTAATATGATATTTTTATATTATATTTAAAAAACTAATAGCAAATAAAAAAGTTATTTAAAATTAGAAAAATCAATTTTTTTTTAAAAAAAAATTAAAAGTTATTAACCTAAATGGATAAAAGTACAAATAACTATTGTCTATCACCTAAACCTTACATATAGAATTAATAATCACAAAAAATTAACAAATGNAATTTTTTAGACTTAAACGTTGATTAACACCATAGATTGAGAGTTTATATTTAGTAAAATTCCTAATTGTAATAAAAAAATTAATTTTTGCTATATTTTAGAATATCTTTAAATTCATTATAAAAAAAAAAAAAACTACAATGAAAAAAGCAAGTCAGCTATATATCGATTTGTTGTACTCCTCAAATCACATTCACAATTTGGCTACAAGGAAAGGAAACTCATTGATTAAAATATTATTTTGTCAGTAGTCTTAATGTACAATAGACTTTAAGACTCCACTTGAATATTATAAAACATTTATTGAACATTGTACAATTTTCTTGCGTATTATAAACTTTTATTCAATATTGCATCTTATAATATAATATTCTCCAAATAAATATATCATGTGCTTCGCACGGGTCACGTACTATATATATCATGTACATTTTTCTTTATTCATGTATATAATTATAAGCCTGGATAAATAGCCTTAAAATTGTGCACCTCGTGCATCGCACGGGCTCTGTACTAGTATTTGCTAATTACATCACCAAGATCACCAATTGCTAATTAAATCACCAATATTTGTCCCTCTACCAACGATACTAGTGTTGGTATCGGTGCGATGCACGGGTATAATACAAAAACACTTTCAGCATGATTTTTCTTTAAAAAAAATAAAAATAAAAGAACTTTGGACTTATTATCCAATCATCAAAGCATCAATAAAAGACACTTTGTGTCTTTTTATTCTAATGATGCAAGAATTAAAATTAAAGGATTTGTCCAATACTCCTTTGCTCGAATGCAATTGTTTTAATTAATATTTTATTATAATTCTAGTTATTGATCTCTTAGAGCATCTCCAACCATGCTCTCTATCTTTACAGTTTCTACAGTGAAATCCTACTAGTTTTACAGTTTCAACAGTGCCAACAACTCCAACCCATTCTCTCTATAATTCCCCTCTAAAAGAATATTCCAAGCATATTCTTTTCTAATTTTATTAGTTCATTAAATAATCTCTACAAATTACATTTTAATGCATTATGCTTGCATAAAATTTACATATTTATGTATAAATATTAATTATTGATTAATAAGATTAATTAATAAATTTAAATAAAAATCATAAAATTAAACACTACATCATAAAATCACATGGAGTTCATCACAAACATTAATTTAATCTTCTGTTGTGATTTTAATCTTAGTGTTTGAACCGTTAATTTTAAGCGAGTTTAGTATTTATTCTTATTTTGTGATTTTAACTTGTTTGTTTGAAATATTTATTTAAGCAAATTTGAATACTAATTAATATTCTATCAAGGTATTCAATTTTTAATTACACTACTTAAAATTCTACCATATTGATTACAATAATTAAGTTTATAACCATTATAAAATATTTTAATTCAACTTATAAAATTAATTAATTCGATGAACCAAGTTGTAGTTAAAAAAGCTCAATCACAATACATCTATATTGGCCCAAAATACAACTCAATATTAGTTTAGCAAAAAAAAAAAAGAAAAAATGTATAGAGTGTGAACAGTAGAACGGTGTGCAACCGTTCCACAATAACAAGTCTACAGTTTCCTCCAAAACAAGAGGGCTGATTGGAGATGATTTTCCTCCAACCCACCAATTTCCTGTAGGTATGAAGGGTGTGTTGGAGATGCTCTTAGGCTGTCCTCAATATTAGACTGCATACCCATTTTTCATAAATATGCATCGTATTCACTATAATATATTTCATATTTTAAATAATAATAAAAATATAATTATAAAATATAGTATTTAACAGTGTAATATAAGTATTTATTAACAAAGCATGATAGGTAAATACAGATGCCTTTGCATAATCACTTTTATATTCAAAATTGTGGGTAAGGATTCATGATCAACAAAAACAAAGAATAAACAAATAAATAAATAATAACATTATTAGTTGATTGATTTTCCAATTAGATGGCCTTAAGTGAGAAAAGAACAAATAGTAGATTCCAAATTTTCATGTATCTATAATTGAATATTATTCATCATTGTTATAAAGTCAATGACACCCTTTGTACAAATTCAAGCATATATCATTGTGTGCAACATTTTTCTTGCCAAGCACATATTTTGTGTACATTTTTCTTTAACAATTTCAAATAAGTCAACTTTGTCAGGGATAAAATCGGGATTTAATCTAACTAAGCCCAATCTCTAGTTTTTATATTCAACTCAAATTTAGGCTCGAGCCTTTATCGCTGCTCATTGACTAAATGGATTTGAATTCGTTCTATTTATTTAATAAGTCGAATTATAAAAAAATAAATATATAAAAATTTATATTTTAGAGTATTAACAAGTCAGTCCAACTCCCAAATTAATTATTTATTTAACAATTACAATTATATTACAAAATAAATAATGTAATCTATATTTATATCTATATCTATATCTATATCTATATTCTATATATATATAAAGAGGTTGTTGGAAAAATACATTAATAGAAAGTTTGACCAAATAAATATATATTTGACTTACTATTAATGGAAAATTCAAAAAAATACAGTTAAATCTTTAGAAACAAAATCTGAATCCTATTTTCTCGGTAACAAATTTGGAGATTCTTATGGAAAAATTTGAATCCCATTTTTTTCGTATCATATTTTATTTTTTTACCAAAATTTAAATCATCTCTTTTTTGGTAACAAATTTAGAGATTCTTATGCAAAAAATGTGTCAATTATTTATGAAAACAATTCTAAATACAAATCAATTTAAAAACCGTGCAAATTGGATACAAATTTACGAAACAAATAGTTGTATAATTTCTAACCAATTCTTCCAATCTTAATGAATAATTTTTTCTTTCAAAAAAAGTGTGTAAATTGGTTAAAACCACGTGCAATTTTTATTTTAAAATAACTGATATTAGAACGGGATGTACATTCAAAATTGTACCCACATTTTTTGGTAACAAAAGCGGTTCATCTTTTAAAATAATTAATTGCACACCATATTTAGAAAGTTTTAGATATTTTAAATCATAAAATATGGTAGCATTAAATGCCCCTAGAATTATAGGTTTTGTTGAATTCATTTTTGAGAATTTCGACAGATATTAAAATGAATATGAAATTCAAAATCTCTTCTCATTTTATTTTTAATAAAATCTGCATCCAAATTTACGTGTGGTTTTGAAGTGAAAATTTGAAATTCAAAATCTCTTCTCATTTTAGTTACAAGAGAATCGGACTGCATTCAACACTTGGACCAATTTAAAAATTATTCCTTAAATGAAGGAATTTATAGATAATTGTTATCTCTACTCAATCACGTGATTATTTTCAATATAAAAAGAGACAGATTACAAATTAGTGAATCATATATTACCTAATTCAATATCTTAACATTAAGGAATAAATTCATAGTATTATGTAAATCCGTATCTCATATTATTATATCATTAAGAATATATCAATTTTTTTTAAAGATATTAAATCCATATTGTAAAAAAAATAATTCATATAATTTTATAACAATTCTACTACACTATTTAATAATATTTATTTTTATTATATAATAAAGTAATAATTAAATATTATATACTGAACAATAATAAGTAAAACTGTTACTTTCTCTTATATCAAGGGATAAATTTATATGCTAAAATTAAATTTTTATTAGTATAAATATTTTAGTGAGATAATATATTAATTACAAGCTAGCCTTAACATGCTCATATTTAATGTTCTTGCTAAAAAAAACAACGCTGGTTAAAAGATGTGGAAAAAAACTTATAATAATTCTATTGTAGATAAAAAATAGATAATAACTCTATTATTTTTTAGACTTAAACGAACAAAAGTATGAAAATAACTCATTTAATATCTTTATCCTGGGCACTGGGTATGTGTATGTACTAGTATAGAGAAAAAGGAGGATAAACCCATAAAGTAGTGCTAAAAGATTCAAAATTATCTTTATTTTCTCCTTCACTCGGGCCTTTCATCTTCTGGAAAGTGCACGCCCACAAAGCGAAAAGCAGAGAAGAAAGATAAAAGAGAATTTTTTTTGGGTTTCCTTTTCCGTCTCTGTTTGAATTTTTCAGTTTTTATCCATCAAAAACTCGTTGCTTATTTTTCGGTTCTATTTTTTCTACATTTTTTTCCAATTTCCCACAGCGAACAACAGGTACACTTATGGTTGCTTTATGTTTCATTTCTCCACACGCATTCCCTCCTTTTTTTTTTTGGTTCTTAAATCTTCGATTTTGTAGAAAACCCTAATCTTATTTTGGAATATAATTGCTGGGTAGGTTATTATTTGATTATTTCAGAAACCCTCAGTCTTTTTTTTGTTGAGGTTTATTGCAATCTTTCATATCTATTGGTTCATGCTGTGTGATTCTGGGGAAGCTTCATACTTGGTTTATTGACCTTTGTATTTATCAGTTTCGTCTGCGAAGCAAACAATCTGTGAAAAAGGTTAAATTTTTTTAATCTTGTTTTAAGCAAAACTTCAATTTTCTGGGTGCGTTAAAAGCACGGAGCTTTTCTCGTTATGCATTCATGGTGATTTAGTTGTATTCGATTTTTACTCTGTTTAGCCTTTTAAGGATGATGGAAGAGTAAAGTGCGCTTCGTATTATTAGATTATAGCATGAAGAGTATGGTGCCAATTTTTGGATGAATATTTTGCTGCTTTTTGACTTGTACCAATTTTACATTGTTATTTGCTCCCACCTTTTTGATTTCCGATCCCTTTGTTGACACTAATAGGTGCTGTTAAACTGGTTTGGACCCTACTTTTGGTTTGTGGTATTATTTACCTGTCATATGGCTATGGTTTAATCCTCATATTGGGGCGTAATTATATATTCCTTTGTTTGGCTAGTATCTCAACCCTTTCGTTTTATTTATGTGTCTCGATTCTAAATGTTTGTTTGTATATATCTGTTGATATTTTGGGGTCTTAGATTTGTGGTTATATCATCTTTCCAACTTTTCATGTGTCTAAAGTTCTTCCTTTTTTTGGGTTTGTGATTAAATTTTTACTCGTTGCATTTTCATATATCAAGGCAATACTCACTTTGTAATGTATTTGTTGTGGAGTTGCATCTTTCTTTCAATAATTTTATGCCTTTTGAGATTAATACACTGNNNNAATCTACCAATCAGAGACTGGATCCACAGGAGAAAAGGGTAATACATGGCGGATGGCGAAGGAAAATATTTGGAATGCCGGAAGACTATGGATGGGAAGGAGAATAGTGTCATTAGTGCCAGCAAGGCCACTATTATCCCGTCTTGTTGCTTGAAAGCTAAGGCATCCGATCCAGAGGCTGATGCCAGGTGTCATAAAACGGTTGTTTCTGGATGGTTCTCAGAGCCCAATTCATCATCGGGTACAATTTTTTTTTTCTTTTTTTTTCCCCCTTTTTTTACTGTGTGTGTGTATGTAGCTAGCATACTGTAGTTTCTCTTTCGCATATTAATGGCATCAATGAGTCTAAGGGTTTCTTGATATTGATTATAGGCGAAACTCTTAAGCAAGTGTATTTCAACAACCCGATGTGGCCAGGTATTGTTCATTTATTTTATTCCGGTTCGTTGAAAAACAGTTTAAAATGATGCTTGGATATTAAAAATTTTGGTTTTGTTTGGATTTTTTGGTTTGGTTTGGTTAATTTTAATAAATGTAATATGGTTAGTTGTTAGTGGGTATATTAAAATAATATTTAAAATAAAATAATTAAAGTTGATTGATGTAAGTAGGAGAAAGATGATTTGAAGTGATAGTTAAAATTATGTGAGTGGATGAATAGTGAATTAAAGTTAATGTGGTGTATAAGAATGATTGATTGATATTATTTAATTATATTGATAATATTGATGATAGTGAGGTTGAGTTAAAGTTGAGTTAAAAAAAGTGGTTGAGCTAAAAATGTTTGGATTTTTTGAAAATTTTTGTATCCAAGCATTAGTACACTAGGTTTTTTGGATTTACCTCTTTGACCTTTTAGTAGATTCTTGTATGATGAGCTTGTCACTCGTTTTAGGAGAAGCACATTCTTTGAAAGTGGAAAAAGTTTTATTTCAAGAGAGATCGAAGTATCAGGAGGTTCTGGTTTTTCAGGTTGAGCTTCTTACAGTTACTAATTATGATTTATGATCAATGTGTTTNTTTTTTTTTTTTAAAGTGTATTTATTCTTCCTTTGTGAAAGCAGGTTTTGGTTGTCGGTGGGGGTGATGGTGGAGTTCTTAGAGAAATTGCCCGACACAGCTCTGTGAAGTCGATTGATATATGTGAAATAGACGAAATGGTCATAGATGTGAGTGATTTGTTTTCTTTTTGTTCATAAGTTTTATCTATGGAAGAGTGCCATTTTCGGAAATTTTCCTATGTCAAGTAATTTTGTGCTTTTGTGGACTAACAGGTTAGCAAGAAATTTTTTCCGGAGTTAGCTCTCGGTTTCGATGATCCTCGTGTGCACCTTCATGTTGGCGATGGTATCTATAACTCAAAAATCTAATAAATTACATGTCAATTTGTATTTTTTTTTTCTCTTTTTGAATGTTTCATTTTTTCAACTTTGAAATGCCCGGGAAATTTTTCAATCCTTGAAAGTTGAAGAGTGTTTGTCACATTCCGAATTATACACGCGCCCTTATAAAGTAACAAATTTTGACAGCTGTCGAATTTCTGAGGCGTACGCCCGAAGGAAAGTATGATGCAATTATTGTTGATTCATCCGACCCTGTGGGTAAGTGATGTGCGGCCATTGCCTTATCTTCGGCTCTGCGTAGACTAGTGAATAATTTTTTTGAAGGTCATTAATTGGCTAAATTGCATTTTTAGTCCTCTGTTGGTTTTAACGCTATAGCAATTTTAATCCCATGATTCTAATATTTCTCCTTTTGGTCTATGATTTAATATTTTGTTGCAGTTTTGAGTCCTTTGGTTGAAATTGCAACAAATTCCCAAGTTCTCAGATTTTCGATTGACAATTTACGTCCTGTAATTTAAAATTTTGTTGCAATTTGAGTCCTGAAATTGCAGCAAAATATTAAAGCATAGGAGCAAAAGCTAAAAAGTTGGAAACTTGGGACTTAAATTGCTATGACGTTAAACCAACAGGACATAAATGCATTTTTGCCGTCGTTAAATGTTAAATTGGTTGCCATTTGCTTCTTTGCAGGTCCAGCACAAGAGCTCGTCGAGAAGCCATTTTTCGAGACCATAGCTCGAGCATTAAGACCCGGTGGCGTCCTCTGTAATATGGCAGAGAGTATGTGGCTTCATACACATCTTATTCAGGACATGGTTTCGATATGCCGCGAGATATTTAAGGGTTCTGTTCGCTACGCGTGGACAAGTGTCCCCACATATCCAAGGTAATTTAATGTTGTCTAAATGTGTAATAAATAAAATACTAAAAAGATTTCCTAAAGTTGAAGTGCTTATGAATCTTATTGTTTTTTGTATGTATGTTGGTTTATAGTGGAGTTATAGGATTCGTTTTATGCTCTACCGAGGGACCTCACGTGGATTTCGTGCACCCTATCAACCCCATAGAGAAGATGGAGGATGCACTTGCGTATAGAAGGGAACTTAAGTTTTACAATTCCGAGGTACCTTCGTTTTCTGTTTTGACCCGAGAAAAAATTTTGTGTTGTGTCCAAGTTTCGTGCTTTTATATATTTTTATTTATTAAAATAACTCACGAAAGATAATGTTAAAAACTAAAGTAACATCGTCATACTTGATTGACAAGATTAAATATGTATGTTCAAAGAATGACTAATAATGGAAAAGCTACACTTTGCCTATCTAACTACCCTGAAATTTAAACTTTGCCTACATTTATTTTTTTCTAAACACTTTGCCTACCTAACTTTGCTTTTCTTTTTCTGTACACTTTCATTCCCGGTCATAATCTTTTGTGCCTTATTGTCACTTGTGGCCGGAAATGGCAAAGTGTATAAAAAATGTAAAGTTAGGTAGGCAAAGTGTAAAAAGAAAGTTTTGTGGGCCAAAGTGTAAATTTCCGGATAGTTAGGTAGGCAAAGTGTAATTTTTCTACTAATAATTTACTCGACTTACAATATTACTCGGTGAAAATACTAACCAAATCTGTATGATCAAGTTGTTTGGTAGATTCTGTTTTCGATTTTGAGAAACCTCTTTCAACATCTACTTGGGCTTTTTTTTTCTACATTTTTTATGTTAAGGAATCTTATGACGGATCAAGATCAAGTTTCGTTAATTTTTTTTTTTTAATTTTTTTTTTTTTTTTGGTTGTTGTTTTCTTACAGATGCATAGGGCTGCCTTCTCGTTGCCATCTTTTTTGAAGAAAGAGGTTGAAGCACTACGTGATTGCTCGACTCCATTTAAAAAAGACCACGTACAATAATTGCTCGTTTATATCTCATCCATAATATGACACGCGAAGGAATATATGAAAAAAATTCGTCTAATGAGGAAAAACTTCGAAATGTGAATTTTTGATTTGGTTACCGGTTGATACTTTTCGGCATTATTTTATCCGATTATGAAGGTTGGATGTATTTTCTGGGCAGCCTAATACTGGACCTGGTATTACAGAACCAGAGAGAAATTGATGATTATGTTGTTATTTTGTGGAATAAATAATGAAATTTAAAAACTTGTGTTTGCTTAAATGTATGTTGGAATAGTTTCAAGAGGGAAAAGAAAAACCTATATTATGCTGAATGTTGCCTTGAGTGGTTGTGGTTGGCATTTTAAGTTTATTGGTGCGACATTGTTATCTATTTCTTTTTCTTTTCGTTTTTTTTTTCTTTTTATTTTTCTTTTTTTTACAATCTTTTCAATACATATTATTTGTTGATTATTATGTATATTACTAAAATTTAACTAACTAATTCTGTTGTGACAACTTTTTGTCATTTGGGCTTTGGGGTAGGGAAGATAATAACATGACACAGAAATACGAATCCAACAAGATTAAAAACATATTTACACGTGTAAATTCATGATAGGTATGAAAGACATTACTCGAAAATACAATAGAAAAATTTCAAACTAAGAAAATTAAATAATTTTTTTTACTTATTATCATATTTAGAATAAAAAAAATTGATTACACAAAACACAATAGTGGAGAATGAACACAACACAATAACATGATTTGCTACCTGTCAATCATTACTAATCTTGAAATAAAGCCTTCGAAAAAAAAAATCGTTATTTTGTATATTGTAATTAAAATTTAACCATTTTTTTTAGATTCAAAAATCAGTTCTCATTTTCTTTCTTTTATTTAAAAGAAATCAAATAATTGAGGATGATAGGTCAATAACGACTGCCTTCAAAATCAATTTATATATCAATTTTCATTATAATTATTGCCCCCAAAATTACATCTAATAACATTTATAATATAAAACAATAACTTATTTTCTGGCCAAAATTTTTTACTATGTTACGGAATGATAAAGTAAAATTTATAAATTGTAATTAAAGTCGTTAACCAAAACGAGTTGCTCATGTGCTCAAACTTACTTGACTTGATAAACTTAAAAAGACACACTTTTACATAATTCGGAATTCTTAATATTGATAACCCTTATGCACCCATATTTACAATAGGTATAATTTCGTACAATTAGTTCTATAATCTTTATGATTGCTTAAAAGCGTGTTTGACTTTTCGTGGACACAAAATAAAGCGCTTTTTAGCGAAGATTCTACAGCAAACTTCGATTCCCATCAACACCAGAGAGAATCAGGCACGCGCCCGCCACACTCCCATTTCTCTCTGCGCCTTCACTTTCTTCTCTTTATGAAATAAGATCAATATAATAAATTAATAATATAATATACACAATATTACAGTGTCATATGCATCAATCATATGCCCATAGCAGAAACCCAAAGCTGCTGTTTGATTGTCGAAACTCGTGTTGATTGCTCATTAGGGTATCGTTTTTTCTTTTG
>BKCP01007626.1:1284133-1310185 GCA_008636005.1 Striga asiatica | reverse complement strand
GTAGATTATAACAATTTAAACAAGAAAATAGAATTCAACCTTCTTTTTAGCTGCTTGAAACAAGGATCTTACTCGCCGAGCACCCACACCTACAAACCTACAATGAAAATAGTAGCAAATTTCTTTTTAAAGAAAAAAAAATTGAATGGAAAGGGAAAAGGAGAAGATAAATCCCTATGTACACTTATGCCTTTAAAAAAAAATGAAAGAAAACGGCTTACATTTCCTCAAACTCGGATCCAGCCCTGTAAAAGAAAGGCACACCAGCTTCTCCAGCAATAGCCTTCACAGTTTTAAGCAATAATATGGTCAGTTATTAATGTCCGTTAATTGTAGCAGCCTCAATGGAGCCATTCACATTGAGTAAATACTAATCGTAAATAAGAAAACAATGAACTTCAATAATAGCCATATTTAGTTGCAGTAAAACAAAATATACCTTTGCAAGCAAAGTTTTTCCAGTACCAGGTGATCCAGTCAAAAGGATCCCCTGAAATTTGAATCCATATTAAAATAGGACAAAGAGAGAAATCCATCAATCCACGAGAGGGTAATAAAATGACCCTATAATATATATATATATATAAACAAACCTTCGGTAACTTCCCTCCAAGTCGAGTGAATTTCGAAGGATTCTTGAGATACTCAACCACCTCCTCGAGCTCTTGTTTGGCATCATCACATCCTTTGACGTCTTTAAATGTCTTAACATTCTGCAGAGTCGAAATTTATGCAGCTAAATAAGACAATAAATAGAAAAAAGAAAATGGAAAGAAAGAAAGAAAGACCTTATTTTGCAAGAACCTAAAAATTCATCTGGGGCCATTTTTTTCCACTGACGTTAATTATAATAAAGACTCAAATCACAGAAATCCAAAATAAACATATTTCAATTATGTAACGTGCTAAATGAAGAGATCAAGACACTCATAAAAAAAATTACCTTTTCTGGCACTATTTCTTTGCTCAGCTCTTTTGGTGAATAAGAACTTGAACCAACTCCAGGAGTACCTATACCTCCTAAGCTACCAATATACCTTTGGAGTGCAGCTGTACCCAATACCCTGAGAAAGCAAAAAAAAATTACCACATAATAAAACATTGGGGTTGTAAGAATTCAAAAAGAAATGGATAATGACATCAAAACCAATCACTTCTTGCGATTGCAAACCCCCACAATTAGAAGGAAACAAAATTATGAATTCATCATCTAGAATCGAGCCATTACAAGCAGAGGTCATACCATACTAAACCGACAGCAACAGTGAACAAGATAGTTGATATGACCTCTTGGGCTAAGCGTGATGATTTACTTGCCACTTTGGGGTCCACCTAGGCAAGAAAAAATGTTGAAGACTTGAGGAATACGTGTAAATAATATCTAAAGCAGGAGAAGAAATAATATTCAATCTCTCTCTCTCTCTCTCTCTCTCTCTCTCTTTCTCTTACCACTACAACATGTAATGGCTGTTTTTCGGACACACCAGGGTTCACAAAAGGCTCTTCCATATTCCCTGATGCACGTTGTTGCAACTCTTGCAGCTAAAACACAATAGTCAAAGTTAGAATACGATCAAAGAGAAAAAATAAATTTAGGATAAGATAAAGGTTTAAAGACTATTTCAGGTCAATATAAGCCAAAATGTTCCATAAACTAGTTGGTCCAATAGGTAAAGCGATTTAACTGATTCATATTCACCAGATTGACCCAAAATTAGCATCAATTTGTATGACATAAAAAGGGGAAGCAATAAAGATAAATGTACATGCAATTGTTTTGATGCTTCAACAATATCCAACTAAAGCTTCATTGCTATGACATATGGACAAATGAGGCATTGCTTCATTGCTATATAAAAAAATAAAATAAAAAATGAGTTAGGTAATACCAAAGAAGGAAGACTAGAAGGCTTCCCAGATTGATCATCAGGCAAATATTCAGCTATCCCATTAGTAGCCACCAGCGCTCGAATGTATTCTGCTACTCCTCTACTGTCGACAGCATGATTCCTTTGTTCGAATCGCTGAATAACAGACTCAGGACTAAGAATACAAGAAAATAAACTCATTAGAACATTCTTTAACTTCATAAATTGCACTTACCATTCTTTGGTTTCATAAATGTACTTTCTCATCCAGTTTCTAGAGACGATAAATTTTGAAAATTCAATGGAGATTTAAAGTCCATTGGATTGTAAAACTTTTTAAACACCCCAGAAAACCCATTTTAAGCACCACTAATATGTTGCAGATTTGGCCACCAAACATTCCAAAAAACTTAGTATCACATATATAAATGTGACAAGACAATAAGCTACACAAACTTATTCTCCAAGCAAATCCAGATAACGAGGATAAATCTTTCTTTTTCTTTTTCTTTTTTTTTTTTTNAATCTTTCTTGCTAATATGATAAAAAAAAATTACCAATCGCTGGAAAGCATTCTGCCACACAAAATTGTTCTATCCAAAATAACAAAAGCACGAATCTTTGAAGTATGAGCCAACAAAAAGGCCAATAATGCTACCAACTAACCTATGCTTATTAAGCTCAGCCAACAGACGGCTTTGCTTCGCAGCATCCATGGGATTCGCATCAGCCTCCTCAACCAACCGTTCCAAGTGCTTCTCGTGCCTCCAAAACGGCCACCAGCTGAACCAATCCGAATAAAATACACGCTCAAACCAATTTTTCAATCTCGTGAACAATCCCACCATAAACACCATAATCGGCAACCTCTTCTCTACATCCTCGTTCATCTTTTCACCACTGACCTCTCGTTCGGCTGATGACGTGGCCACATTATCGAGCTCATCCGGCTCAGGTTTTCCGTTAAAATCATTACTATCAGCTGGGAAAGTAGCTGAATCTACATTCTCTGGACTCAACGTACAATAAGCGACTAAACTGTTCTGTAAAGGTCTGGAATTTAGACAAACCCGGCCGCAGAACCTCGGATTTATTCTTCTGGGGAGATGGTTCTGAGAGGGGAATCTGGAAATTGAGGCTTTTAGAGTGAAGGGAAGAGAGTTTGGATGCCGCATTGAGGGTCTGTGAACGAGGGAAGCTTGAAGCGCCATAGCCATAATTAGTAACTGGGAGTTTCAAGAATCGATTTTTCGGGTTTACAGTTTGGAGAAAAATGCAGAGGATGTAAGTAATCTATCTTTTCTCTTCCTTCTCTGTTGTCAGCCACAGAAAATAGGTTTTGTACAGCCAAAAGGGGGAGAGAAGAAGGAAGGGAGGAGATAGAAACCTTATCTGCTTGATTTAAATTGGCGCTATAGATTTGTGGCCTTTACAATTTGGGGAAAAAATTAGGGATTTATTAACTTACACCTAAGCCGAGGACTAGGATTGAATATCTATGATAAATTTATTTAATTAATAAATATTAATTTTATTATTTTTAGGTAAGATTGATTGGGGAAATTTCATTACATGGTAGATATCTTATTTTTTATAATATAAATGTAAGATGAATATCAATAGAAGAACTTAAAAAAAATATTTAAAGTTAATATATATTTATAATTTAAATTGATATACTATAAAGTTTATGAGAAATATATAAAAGAATAATGATGAAAAAATGGATTAATTTTAATCTTTCTCAAATTCGAAACCTTGTTTTCCTTGTGTCCCAAATAAAGGCATAATGTTGGTGTTCGGCAGTTGTTAAAGGAAACAAATTCCTTGTGAGACTTGATTCGGCTCAATAAGACCCGAGTTCAATTTGACTCGTCAGTTGAACTTGAGAATGTTTGATAGTAGTGACTTTTATGTAATTTTTTGAATTTTTTATTTTGGGTTAAGTTCACTAAGACTCAAGTTTATATCTACAAATTAATCAAGCTCAAACTCGTTGATCGATTGTTTAGTTAAGTAGCCGAGTCCGACTTGGCTCACTAAGAACTCGTTCCAACTCTGTTCTTATAAGTTTAGTGCTTGCCCAGTTTACACTTTAGTGTTTGCTCATTTTTGGTGGTTTCTTTTTTCTTTAATTATTTTTAATTGTTTAAGTTGAAGAGGATGAATACAATTACCAAAAACTGACATATATCCCGTACTCTTGTTGCAATACATTAAAATTTGGATACATATTCTCGCTGCAGTATTAAAAAAACCACAAAACTCAACCTCCGTTTGCATGCACATCTACTGTTTGCGAAAATGCCACACTGAAAATCCTCTCATCGTAGGTTATTTTTTTTAAATTATTTTTAATTTTTAAAGTTGAAAAGGATAAATGCAATCTATATATATATAATAAGAATTAACATTTTTTTAAAAATAGTAGGTCAAAATCTGGTCAACATTAATTACATTCCATTTTAAGTAACTTTTTTTATTTTTATTTTTTTAAATCCGACAACAATAAATGCTGCCCTTAAAATGTGGCCTTTGTTATCTTTACGGAAAATCGGACAACCTTATATGTTGGACGTAAAATTGGAATTTGTTACATTATCTAATAAAGTTACTGCTGACTTTAAAATTATTTTTGGAAACATCTTTTTTCACCAAAAATTACGATTGATTCAATTATATTGTTTGACAACTTTTAAATTTTAATAAAAAAGAAATTATGGATGATTTAATAACCAGAAAGTATATTGTTTGGCAACTTTTAGCTTTTAATTTCTAATAGCTAATGCCATTTAACATTGGTATTAATTAATAAATCACATTCATGTATCTAAAAATATGATTCGTAATATTAGTGTTAATTAATTAATCACATTCACGTACTTCTAAAAATATGATCCGTAAATATGCAATGTTGAGTATAATATGTTAAAAATTAATTAATTAATTACTTAATCACTAGACATGTTGAAAATTTATTTTCCTTTTTGGTTTTAATGGAAATTTTATCAACTTTCCCATAAAATTTGATCGATCTTGAGTATGATATCAATATGCAATGTAACATTTTGTTTCCTTTCAAATAGTTCTACAATATAAATTATCGCATTGTACATTCATTAATTAATCAATTTATTTTATAAAGTTAGCAAGATTAATAAATCCAATATAAAGTGGACGATTTTATTTGAGGTATTGATGATCATTTTTTATTTGGTAGAGATATGTTGTAATTAATAAACGTTCGAATTTATGGTATAAAGTGGACAATTTTATTTTGATATGAAATGTCCGAATATAAATGGTACGAATAGAAGTGTATTTTGAAATTTTGAAAGTGGTATGAATTTTATTTTGTATGGGTATGAAAGTCAAATTGTAGATTGATTTGTTATAAAATCTATGTGATGTGATGCTCAAATTTTACCATATTCTCATTAGAACTTGCCATAAAATACTAATGATAATTTGGCAAATTGGTATGTATTCCTCTTGAAAATCAGATAGATCTTTGAACAAATATTGATTAATAAAATTTAAAAGTTGTAATTTGATCTAGAGAATTGATTGATAAATTTGAACAATACGGTAACTGAAAATAAATACAGAAAATTGCGGGATAATATATATATATATATATATATATATCTATATATATAATAAGAATTAGCATTTTTAAAAAATAGTAAGTCAAATTTTAGTCAAACTCCCATTAGCATTTATTACATGCCACTTATGGCAATTCTTTTTTTAACTTAAATACGGGCCGCATTAAATGCTGACCTTAAAATGTGAAAATTGTTTCGGCATCATTCCATATATCTCGGTAAGTTTAAAAAGTCAATATCATCCTATCGCATGCTATCATAAACCTACAGAATCCCATATAAATCTGAAAATTGTTTCGGCAAGCTTAAAAAAATATCATTCCGGTAAGTTTAAAAAGTCAATATCATCCCATTGCATGCCATTATAAACCTACATAATCCATAGTATAAATGTGAGGAAACTTGAAACATATGATCACTTATCTATTGTAACTGATTTTTTTAAAATAATAACTAATAATTTAAAAAACAAACAAACTAATTCACTCTAATGTCTAATTACTAATATAAATCCCTTATGTATGTCTAATTACTAATATAAATTCCTGATTTGTGGTAAGATATTTTTTTTTAAATTTTTCAATATCTAATTACTAATGTTTTTTCAAATATTGTTACCACTTTAAATTTTAGGTTCTCCTGTACAAGCTAATTTTTTATGGTGTATAATAAACTGATATAGGATAAATTATATCACATGCTAACCTCACATGTTTAATTTATAATTATTATTCAATATTGTTTACCTTCATATTTAATTTATAATATTTTTTTTCTTCCTCTTCTAAAAGAGGATCAATAGTGATTCCTTATTTATAATCAATATTTAATATTGTCACCCGTGCATAGCACGGGCTACATACTAGTTACCAAAATCCGACATATAACTCTTGTTGCCAATACATTAAGTTTTGGATACATATTCTCACTGCAACATTTAGNAAAGACTTAAACTTCAACCTCCTTTTGCATGCACATCTGCTGTTTGCGAAAATGCCACACTGAAAATCCTCTCATTATTTTCCACTCCTCGCATGATCAGTAGATTCAGTACTAACCACCAGCTGCAGCTTTCTTATATCGTCATCTCTTTCTTCATTTGATGTTGGCCACTGCATTTGTTTCTCTTCATTTGCTTTCTTGAAATCTCTTTCAAGAATCCCATTTTTGAGGTTTTTGGTAGCTTTACTTTTCCTGTACTTGCAGTATACCAGAAGCTGGACGAAGCCCAGTGGACTACCGACAAATTTCGGTGCCTAAAAGAATAAATTTCCAGAAAATATCACGATTTATTTACTTATTTAGCCTCAAATGTGATATATTTTGTCTAGTGATGCTAGATTCATTTTTCATGTGCATATAGTTTTTTCGTGTGAGTTCATGTACACCGATAGAAAGATTTTTTGTGATCATACCAACCGCTAGAAAAAGCTCGTGGCTAAGAAGCCCGTAGAATAACCAGAGTGTGCTGGCAAGAAACGAGAAAAACGAGAGGTAAAACGGCATGAACTCCACGCTTTTCGTCTGTACCACTTGTTTCTAGCAGAATTACACAGACAAACTTGATTATGAACCAAGTTTGGAAAAAAAAAAAAAAATCATCAAGAATTTATAATAAGCTGCAGTTTTAAATTTCACCATATTGTTTGAGAAGATTAGAAATAATAACTCACCACAGCCACTAATGGAGAACCGTACATTCCTATGGAAGCCACCAATCCCACGCTGCCAACGAGCGTCTTTCGGTGGCCACCTTTTTCTGTAATTTCAGATATTGTTATTGTTGTTTGTTTGCATTTGTTCTAATTTTGCATATGATGGATAAAAATTGTGTGTTCATCTATAACTATATTGGAAAGTGATCGAATGATAACTGTTTTATATTAATATGTACATTTGCAATAATTTGATTTATATCAAATGACTTGCCTTCCACTTGGCCGAAGCAAAGTAGAAATATATGATGACGAATGAGAACTCGAGAAGGATGTCCTCTCCATTAACGGTAGCTACAGTGAAATTTTGCCACTCACAGCTCACAACCGGCAAAGCGTACCAAGTGTAGAGAAAACAGTTGGAAAAGGCTATGATATAAGGCACACACGAAAAGTCCTCTGTGCTTTTCTTTCTTATAACCCTCACGAAAGTCAATCTGGAAAAAAGTTAGAACGTAAATCATTTAAATTTGAACAAAACTAAAGTAACAGTTTGTAGTTAGTTACGTGGGTGCCGCGTAAAGTTGCAAAGNTTCAGATTTTCTTTTTTTTTTTTTATTATTATATATATATATATATATTTCTTTTGTGTTTTTAATGGAAGTAACAGGATTGTTTGGGGATGTAAAAACTCACCAAGTATGCCAAGTGCTAAGCGAAGTTTCTCTTCCACGTCTTTTGATGCCATCACAAGATTATTGTTGATTTTAAAATGCTTATTTTTGATCCATTGAAGGAGTGTGTTGGAATGTGCATGAGTCTTTGTTGCATTTCCTTTTTCTGTTCTTATGTTTTTTGGTTTAATATTGTAGGGCTGCTGCGTCTTTTATTTTCTTTTGCTTTAGTTTACACGACGTCGTTCAGACTTATCCTACACGACGTCGTTTTTCCTTTCTTGCATGTGTACGTGTATATATGGGGCTTGTAAGACTTTTCTGTTTTTTGACATATATGAAAATGGCGAGATTTTTCCTCCCAAATTCTGAGCGATTCAACATGGTATCAGAGCAGTGATTCTGGAAAATCGAGATCGCAGCTAAAATCGAAAAGTCTATCAACATCCATTCACAGATCCAGCTCAAAATGAAGCATCAAAGTAGCAATGCATGGCCGATTCTCACTACAAATGCAGAGTCGTCGAGCACGAAGATGACTGAACCAGATCCATATCTGCTCCATGGATCGGATCACACGAGCATGATGCTCGTCTCTCATCAACTGGATGGAAATAACTTCTTATCGTGGAAACGATCGATGATTATAGCTTTGGGGCCAAAAAACGAAGCTCGGCTTTGTCAATGGAGAAATTGAACAACCAAATCCGAAGGATGAAAAGTATGCAGCGTGGAGAAAGGTCGACTGGACAGTACTTTCATGGATATTGAATTCCTTATCAAAGGACATTGCGGAATCGTTCCTGTATGCAGAGAACTCAAAGGAGCTGTGGGAGGACATTTGTCAAAGGTATGGTGAAAATAATGGTCCGATGAGATATAAGGTGCAGAGAGAAATATCGAATTTAACTCAAGGGAATAACACGGTGATGGAATATTTTAATAAACTAAAGAAGCTTTGGGATGAATTCGCATGTATAGTGCCTTTGAAAATCTGTGATTGCGAAAAAGGAAAGATGATGTTGCAGTATGATGCTGAAAATAGACTGATGCAATTCTTAATGGGACTTAATGATGGATATGATCATGTGAAGAACCAGATTTTGTTGATGGAGCCACTTCCTAATGTAAGTAAAGCCTATTCCATGGCCTTGACTGCAGAAAGGCAAAGAAATGTTCAAAATTTATATGGTGAAAGGGTTGAAAGTGTGGCAATGATGGTGAAATCAGGAGGATATGGCAGAGGTACAGGATTGCAGGGAAGAGGAAATTATGGAGCAAGAGGGGGAAATGGAGGACAGTGGAATTCAGGAAGAGGTAGAGGAGGTGTAAGGCTTACTAAGGAAGAAAAAGCTAAACTGGTATGTGAGAAGTGTGGGATGCATGGGCACACTATTACAACATGCTTTAAAATACATGGAGTTCCAGAATGGTTTAAGGAACTAAAAGAGCAGCAAGGGAAATCTTATGCCAACAATGCTATGGCCTATGAAGATGCAGAAGTCCAGCCACAGAAACTGAGTTACAAGGATGAAACCAAGGGAAGAGACTTGGAATCAGTTATCAAACAACTTAATGAACTGACACAATATATTAAAGGGAAGGAGGAGAATAACAGGAAATTAGATTATGCACAGTTTGTGAGCTTCTCAGGGGTTTATGAAACTGAAAGCATGCATTATGCACTGTCCATGGTTGCAGGAGAGGATGAGAGAAGGTGGATTATTGATACAGGTGCCAGCAGGCATATATGCACCAATGATAAAATCATGAGAAACATGAAAAGAATTGAAGGGCCATTATCCATCTGTTTGCCAGATGGTTCATTGAATACTGTGGAAATAAAGGGAGAAGTTGTGATTAATGATGAGATAATCTTAAGGGATGTGCTGTACATGCCTGGTTTCAAATATAATCTCATGTCAGTGATGCAGCTGTGTAAAGATAGAGATCTGAAGTGGATTTTTGATGAGAACAAATGCTTGTTACTAGATCAAAGAAATGAAAGAGTGATAGGGAATGGGAAACTAGCAGGAAATTTATATGTATTGGAGAATGATGCAGCAAAGGAAATTCATTGTAATGTGTCAGTAGAAACCTTGCATAAGTGTTTGGGTCATGCATCCATTGGAGCACTAAAACATCTGGAAGTAGTGAAAGAAAGGGGATGTAGAGAAGTGGAGAGAAAACTACAAAGCTGTGAAATATGTATGAAAGCCAAACAGCATAGAAAGCCTTTTCAGGACAGTAGCATAAAGACAACAGAATGCTTTGAATTGGTGCATATGGACATATGGGGACCATGTAGAGAGGAGGCCATCACAAACACATCCTACTTCCTCAGTCTGGTGGATGATTACAGCAGAGGAACTTGGGTGTTCCTCATGAGCACCAAATCACAGGCAGAGAGAATATTGAAGGGATTTATTACCATGGTTAAAAGACAATATGGAAGTAAAGTGAGAAGGGTACGGTCAGATAATGGAAAGGTATTTATGGCCAAAGATTTGCAAGAGTTCTTTGAAAAAAAGGGAATATCACATGAAACAACTTGTGTCTATACCCCACAGCAAAATGGGGTCATAGAGAGGAAGCACAGACATCTCTTGGAAGTGGGAAGAGCTTTAATGTTTCAAGGTAATCTACCAATGAAATTTTGGCCTTTTTCAGTTCTCACTGCAGCTTATGTTATTAACAGAACTCCTAGCTCAGTCATACAGTGGGAGACACCTTTTGAAAGACTCACAGGGAAAGTGCCTGATTATTCAATGTTAAAACCTTTTGGGTGCTTAGCATTTGCCACAGACAATGTTCCACATAAATCGAAATTTGAACCTAGAGGTGTAAAGTGTGTGTTTCTTGGGTATGTGACTGGGAAGAAAGGATATCAACTTTATGATATAGAGAACAATGCACTGATGATTAATAGGGATGTGACATTTATTGAAGAGCAATTTCCTTTTGCTGCAGCCCAAAGCAGTACACAAGCATTACCATTAGTGATTGATGATGATCATAATGATGAATCAGCATCTGAGACTTGCAATGAGGGATCTGACACATCAAATGATTTCAGAGAGGGACATGAACTGAGGAGGGGGTTAAGACAAAGGAGAACTCCAAAATGGCAGGCAGACTATATTTGTGATCCTTCAGCCTTCATGGCAAAGGTGTCTTTGGAGAAGGAACCCAATCACTTCACACAAGCAAGTAAGCATTCTGCTTGGGTAGAAGCAATGGAAAAGGAACTAGATGCACTGGAAAACAACCACACTTGGGAACTAACCACATTGCCAGTGGGGAAGAAAGCCATAGGCTCAAAATGGGTCTATAAAATAAAAAGGAAACCAGATGGATCAGTAGAGAGATACAAAGCAAGGTTGGTTGCAAAGGGGTACAATCAAGTTGAAGGAATTGATTTCTTTGATGTATTCTCTCCAGTTGCTAAACTGGTGACTGTGAGAATGTTTGTTGCCATGGCAGTTGAACATGAATGGAGTTTACATCAACTAGATGTAAACAATGCCTTTTTGCATGGATATTTGTCAGAAGAGGTCTATATGAAGCCACCACAAGGTTATAATAAAGCTAAAGAAGGAGAGGTTTGTAAACTCATCAGAAGCTTATATGGTTTAAAACAAGCTTCTAGGGAATGGAACTTGGAGTTGTGTCAGAAATTAGCTTCCTTTGGTCTGATACAGTCTACCTTTGATCATTGTCTTTTTACCTTACAAAGAGGATCAGATTTTCTGGCTATTTTAGTCTAATGTGGATGATATCTTACTCACAGGGTCCAATGAGGAGTTGATTATAGAGTTAAAGGATTTTCTAGACAAGGCATTCACAATCAAAGACTTGGGCTTGGCCAAATATTTTCTGGGAGTTGAGCTGGTTCGAGATGAGAAGGGACTGTTTTTGGGACAAAGAAAGTATATTATGGATTTGTTGGGTGATATGGGGATGTTGGGATGCAAAGGTGCAGTAACACCTTTGCCACATGGCCTTTCTTTGAGGGAAACAGAAGGAGAAGTTTTGGCTCACCCTGATCAATATAGGAGATTGATAGGCCGGCTGTTGTACCTAAATATGACACGGCCTGATGTCACATATGCAGTACAACAGCTTAGTCAATTTGTGGCTTCACCATACAGTGTGCACTGGGATGCAGCACTTCATGTGCTCAGATATTTGCATGATCATGTTAATTTGGGTTTACAGTTTACAAAAGGGGGTTCTTCTCGACTTATAGCATATTGTGATGCTGATTGGGCAGCATGCAAGGATACAAGAAGGTCAATTACAGGTTATTGCATATTTTTGGGTGGCTGCTTGGTTTCATGGAAGAGCAAGAAGCAAATCACTGTGTCTAAATCCTCAGCAGAGGCTGAGTACAGGGCTTTGAGCTCCACTGTTTCTGAGCTTCTGTGGATCTCTTACATTGCCAAGGATCTTCATCTTGAGTTGCATTTTCCTATACCATTGTGGTGTGATAACAGGGCAGCCATTCATATCAGTGCTAACCCGGTTTTTCATGAGAGGACTAAGCACTTAGACATTGATTGCCACTTTGTGAGAGACAAGTTTAAAGCCGGGTTTGTGGTTCCTCAGCACATCTCTACTCATCACCAACTTGCAGACCTTTTTACTAAGCTACTTGGTGGATCGCATTTCAGAAGTCTCATTGGCAAGTTGGGCATGGTTACTCATCTCCCTTGCTCCACTTGAGGAGGGGGTGTTGGAATGTGCATGAGTCTTTGTTGCATTTCCTTTTTCTGTTCTTATGTTTTTTGGTTTAATATTGTAGGGCTGCTGCGTTTTTTATTTTCTTTTGCTTTAGTTTACACGACGTCGTTCAGACTTATCCTACACGACGTCGTTTTTCCTTTCTTGCATGTGTAAGTGTATATATGGGGCTTGTAAGACTTTTCTGTTTTTTTGACATATATGAAAATGGCGAGATTTTTCCTCCCAAATTCTGAGCGATTCAACAGAGTGTAATACACGGGGGTGTTGTACTAGTGTTTTCTTTATTTTTGTCCTGAGTATGGTGTTTACTTTTTGATGAACAATGAATTTCTTGTTTTAAAAACTATATCAATGACATGACAATAACATTTTTCTTTTTTCGAATTGATATTGTTTCAAACCGGTTTGTTTCTTGTTCAAAATGAGCTCATGTTTGTTCGGGATAGTGTATCATCTCGATTTATTCTCGAACCAGTTTATTAGGACGGCACATGTAACGGGACAAATCAAATCTAAAATTGTTCCAAACCCTACCTACCTTTACTAGCGTAGGAAAAAAAGATTGAGGCTCTCATCAGTTAGAACTTCTATGAACTACTTAAAAAGGGTACAATCAGAATTAAATCCGTAAGAACTCGATTGATTTTAATATGGGCTAAAAATCGAAGGAATTTGCTATCAATATCTACTAGTACGAATCCCGTGCGATGCAGGGTAAGAAATATTCTTTAATATTTATAAATTAAAAATACTCATTAAATCTATTTATAAATTAAAAATATGGAATCAATATGTAATACACTCACGTATTTTAATTTATTGAAAATGTTATATGAAATATAAATTGTGCAAAATTATATTAAATATGTCTATTTAAAATTAGTACACCATACGGTGAAAATAACTAATTATAAATTACATTATATTCATTTCAAAATATGTGTCATTTTAAAATTTTTATTCAGAATTTCGATTTGACTACAATGTGATTCAAGTATATATACGAAATAATTTGATATGTTCCACGTACATGTACAAAGAAGTATCGACTATAGTATTCTCCAGATTTTTGTCTCATTAATATCTAGTAAAATGCTAGCAATATCAAAAAAAGAAAAATATTGAGATACTATTTTTTTTATCATAAGCGAGTATATTGGATCAATATATTGTATACCAAATAATTCGATTTCATACTTTATCGATAAAATATAAAATGATATTCAGTTTTACTACAAAATTAGTTGTCCGACGTACAAAACAAAATCGAGACCCATGTTTTTTATAGATAAAAATAAAAAGACTCAAAAAACAATTATTAAAAAATAAATTAAATAGAAGCTGCCATTAATACAATTATTTTATAATAATTTTATAAAAAAATTATGATTGAATAAATCAACAAAAAATTTACTCGACTGTATAATTAGGGTATCTTACAAATGTAAATTTTTATGGTTTAATTATTTTCTTAATTATCAATAATTTGAGTAATTAAATACACAAAAAATAATAACAATTATTAAATAATATTTGAATAAAAATTGTCATTAACACAATTTTTTTTAGAATAGATTTTTGCAAATTGCATAATTGATTATTGTAGTTGATAGTTTCATAATTCTAGTAATTATTAACAAATCACATAATTGATATTGCAGCCGAAATTTCCATCTTTAGGTAAATCAGCCAAGTTCACATTTTAGTAATTAAGGTATCTTAAAAATAATTTTTTTTATGGCTTATATCATTTCCTTAAATAATGAGCCGCAATTTCCATAAGTGATTATTTAAAATATACCATAAATTGTTAAATAGATTTTTTTGAAGAGAAATAGTTACTATTTAAAATCGGACGACCAGCTACGCGTAACAAAGGTTTGAATATTCCTCCATTCTTAAAGAGTTGGTCTGAAAGGAATCCGAATCTTTGATTTATTTTTTCATTTTTCTTTTATACCAATTTCCAGTCAACATTTTTTCTTCAAAGTTTGATTTTAATTCCTTAAATCTGATGAATATTGAATCCACCAAAGACACCATTTATATATTTTTCACAATTTTCAGTTTAGAAAAATAGAATCCCTAATTCATCTAAGAGCAACTCCAATCACCCCTATATATAATTACCGAATGCGTTGAGATTAAGTGGCAAACTCTCACGTTTCGGATTCTTATGTGGCAAAAAATCATGTTTCGGAGTCAGACTTGGATATAAATTAATATTTTTTATATAAAAATAATTAATCTTGATTTAATTTAATGCCTATATTATTTCATATTAAATTCATGATTGGTTTTTTTCTTATTTTCTTCTACATTTAGTTACCATAAATTATTTTAATATACATCAATTATTATAAATGTTTTTTCTTCTTATTTTTAAATTTGTTAACTTTTTTTTTATTTTATTTTTCATATATGATATATCAAATTAATTATCTTTTAACGATCTTTGAATTTGACATCCATATCATATATCAAATACAGAACATTGATATATATAGGGAGTGGTTCAAATAAAAACTAGTCCTGGTGTGAGAACCGTGAGAACCGTATTTGATGCTATTTTTTATTGTGTATGATGCTATTTTTAATATCACATGATGCTATCTGGTAACGCAAAACACTCCGACCGGCTTGAAATCAGCTTGCCTCCTTCTTCCTCGCCGGTAGAACGCCGCGTTCCTGCACAGAACTCTCACACCGGAGGGGTTTTCCGGTGAAGAGCCTCCGATGCTTAAGTCAGTAATGTGTTTGTTCAATTTTTCAAAGTAAAGAATGGATAAATCGTAAGTCACAAGAAAAGACCCACTCCCATATATATAGGAGTGAGATACCTGCCCTAAAAACTGCCCGGCTTTAGTGAGTTGTCCTGCCCGTACTGCCCGTCCGTACACACATAGTGTGTGTGTGTCAGAGATGTCAGGGGTGGCTTTCGCCACTATCCCTCTGCACCAATATATTCTCGCCACGTGTCCCTCTAAGCTGAGGGAGATTATTCCTCTGCGCAGGCCATTGGGATCTTCCAACATCATCCACGCGCCTTCTCGCGTTCACGCCACGCTCTAGACTGCTCTTCACCTGTTGAGTGCTCGATCTCCTCCCTTTTGATCGATCATCGATCAGTTCTGCTATCCTGCTCGATCTCCTCCCTTCTGGTCGATCCTCAACCAGTCCTGCTATTCTGCTCGATCTTCTTCCTCTTGGTCGATCCTCGACCAGTACTGCTATTCTGCTCGATCTCCTTCTTTTTGGTCGATCATCCTTCTACCAATCCGGTTTTCTTCACTTCGAGGTTGCTTGACCGATGATGCAAACCGGTCAATTCCTCAATTATATAATATCCCATATCACTATCATTTTCACAAATACTAATATAAATTGTGTTGCTATTTTTAAGAAAATAAATTCATGTTAAAAATAGCATTAAAACACAATAAATTATAGCACTACTTGCAACTATAAATAGCGGTTCTCACGCTAGGACTTGGTTCTTATTTGAACCACATCATATATATATATATATATATATATATAAATAAATTTATATTTATTTATCAAATTAAATAAAAAAATTAAATAAAAGTATAAATTATCTTATAGTTTGTCTCCAAAAATTTGGAGGCCCCAGACAAGTTTGTCCTTTTCGAATTTCCCACTTTGAACTTGCGTGGTAATTAGAGCTATTTGCAGATTGAATCATAGAAGAAAAAAAAATATCTAATTAAACAAGACTATTAAATAAATAAATAATTGAAAAAAAAAATGATTTTGTTCTTTTTCTAGACCTTGAACTTGATAAATTACCTATGAGATTACATTCAAGCAGTCACAAGGACAACAAGAAGAAGAAAATAAAAACCATATCACTGCAAAGATTATTTATTCTCACAAAATTGTTATGACCGAACATCATAAGAAAACAAATAAAATATTTAGGGCCTCAAATTTCCACACAAAGTACATATTTTTCCATTAATCCCTTAGGCAAGTCTATATTTAGCCATTAGCCTCTTCATTTGTGAAATAGGCCAAATCCAACACAAATACATAATATTAAAAAAAAAAAAAAAAGAGGCCCCAAATATATGGAGGCCCTAGGCATGGGCCTAAGCTGCCTCCCCAAATAGCCAACCCTGTATTGAAGGATGAAAAGATGTGATATTACTAAATATAATGATGTAGAATGTAATTTACCACAACAATATTTGAGCATTGAAAATACTATAATTCTAATTTCAAAATTAACGTATCATCTATCACGTCACAGCTGATTTAGTCATTAGCATAAGAAAATAAAAATACATTATGTCATAAATTAACCCAAGGATGTCACAAGTAACGAAAAACATAATTATTGGCTTTAAGTGAGGATTAAAGCATTCCACAATGTGTTTAAAGGGTTTGTATTTTTAATTAAAACCACGTTTTTATTTGGTGATAACTTGTATTTAGTTTAGATGAGAAAATTAGTGTAATGATAATCTATTGGGAAAAATTACGAGAGATAAAATACTCTCATAATAATAGGATAAAATATATGGCACCCCTATTTATTTAGCGAAATTAGTATTTGTTTTATTTTATTTTATAAAGTACAATTTGATAAATAGTATTTATTTTAATTTTAATTTCAAATTTTTACTATTGAAAGATAATAAATATAATTAACTACAATTGTGTAAATTAGATATTTTCTAAATAAAATATGCAATTTTAAAACTTAATTTTAAATTATGGTATTTTTAAATTCATTTATTAAATTACAATATAATTTTTAATTTTAATATTATTTTATTTTATTATTTTTGAAATATTAATGATGGAAATTAATAGATATAATCAATTAGAAAAACATAAATTATCTATTTTTATAAATAAAACAACAAATATATAAATAAATTTTAATTTGCTTTATTTTTAATTCATTTGATTATATCACATTTTATTCTATTTTATCATTTATTATTTATTTATGTATTTTCATATTTTTTTTAATAAATGATATTATATACAATAATTTGACCATAGAGTTTTACGTTGGGGTGTTTGGATAATCGAGCTTCTTCTTGTGTAAGTTGGGTTTGAATCTCAACAAATTGTTTTATTTTGCAAATAAAACTATAAAGGGTGTTGTAGTGATTTATTTTGTGCAAATAATCTCAGAATGTATGATAATAAATTACAAATTATGTAGAACAAAAAACTAAAGAAATGGGTAAGCGTGCAACATTAGTTAAATAAGAGAGTTTTGCTCATTTTTTCAAAAACATAGAGAAAAAAAATCACAATTTTGAATAAATACATAATAAAAAAATTAAATATCTTTTGCATCAAAAGCGTGTGTATAACTATTTGCAATATAAGGTTTTCACACATTTTTTCAAATATAAATAAAAATGTGCAATTTTAAATAAATATAGTGGATTCCTGCGCCATAAACCCATGATAGTATA
The DNA here is from genome assembly GCA_008636005.1 of Striga asiatica. Classification (NCBI taxonomy): domain Eukaryota; kingdom Viridiplantae; phylum Streptophyta; class Magnoliopsida; order Lamiales; family Orobanchaceae; genus Striga; species Striga asiatica. Next base: position 1,292,175 of record BKCP01007626.1, on the reverse strand, counting down.
CTCTACATATAACTTCCTACATCCCTTTTTTTAATATAATTTGAAAAAGTGTTGAGCCTAAATGGCTACCTCGCACGCTTCGGAAGCTTACTTGGCAGCATTACATGATTCGGCTTTTGGTTCGGATACATTCCCTAATTGTTTAAAATAAAATACTTAATAAATAAGATTTTTGTTTAATCTGATCCCCTCCAACTCTAAAATAAATAGGCTCCAAAAATAAATAGGATTCTTATCTTATATGCCACGTAAATATAAGATTTTTTGCATAATACTATAATAAAAAATTTAGACGTAATTCACGAAATACCAAAATAAAAAATAAATAGAATTTTTTGCTTAATATTATAATAAAAAATTTAGACGTAAATTATTTTATGTTTTATATATTTTTTTTCAAACAACCCGTGTAGTACACGGGTGTCGTACTAATATTCATTAATTGAAGAAAAACTGATATTTGATTTCAAAAATAGAGATGGAAGAGTNTATGACTATATAGCAAAAAGTCAGATGAAATGAATAAGAAAGTTTGTAAAAAAAAAAAAACATTTTATTACTTGTTTGAATGAGATAACTATTTAATTAAACAAATAAAAGTAAAAATTGTTGTAACCAATTGCAACCTTATTATCTCGTGAAATGTTTCACAATCTTCTCTCTTGATTTTTAAATTTAGCTCTTTATTTTTCAAATCATTCACAGCAATTTCACGATGCACATTATCAGTGCCACACATAGCATCAAAGAACACTTAGTTATAATCTTTTTGGATGAATTTTGATTTTGGTTCTTACCATTGTGATAAATATTATTTGACACCAATTTTAATGAGAGAGTGTTTCATTTCCTAATATTTTGTTCTATTTAAAAGTAAAATGTAAATATATGGACCCCTTTCTTTTTAGCCCCTTGTAAGTTTTAATGGTCCACAGTTTGACTTGATTTGCCTCAAAATACAATTTGACCAAAGACCAGCCAATTAGCTGAACTCACAATCTCTCATTTCACCTTAGTCAAAATACTCTACACTTTTTTGCTGTATTTTTTGATAATTTTATTATCCCCTTTCCCTCAATTTTTCTCATTCAAAACCCCTAATAAAATTGATTCCCCTGGTTTTTCATTTACTCTACCTGTGTCCATATGTGTATATATATATATATATCAAATCTATATAGTAGATTGATCAATTTTTTTTATTTTTTTTTTTTAAATTTTAATGTTCTTAAATTTATAGTTTCAAGTTAGATCAAAGCTATTTATCTTTTCCAACTAGTAAAATTGCATGGTTTTTAGTTTTTAGACACCAAATTCAGCTAGAAAATGGAGAATTTCCCTTCGAATGATGACCTAGAGAATGCGATAAACGAGCTATCTCAAGGCAGGGAACAAGCCGTACAGCTGCAAAACCGTCTTAACACGCGGCCCGATTGCGAAGATTACGACCATTTTCTTCCGAGAATACTCCATTGTTACGATCGAGCACTCTCCATGCTCGGAAACCACCGCCCTCCTCCAGTTTCGGCTAGCTCGAACCAAGAGTATGCCAAGTCGACCGGTAGTAATGACTCGGATCAAGGTGATCCCAACAAGGGTCAACCTTCTTATGGCAAAAGGTTGCTTAATTTGCATTTATATATAATTTGTTTCAAAATTACATTTGGTTCATATAAATGGATTGATGGTCAAAATTTTACTTTTTCTCAAATGTCACAAGTTCAATATAATTAATTCGGATACTATTTGTAGAACGACCGTGGCAAACTGGTCGGAAAAGATGAAAGTGTCCCCGGAAATTGGGATTGAGGGACAACTCGACGATGGGTACAGCTGGAGGAAGTACGGCCAGAAAGACATTCTCGGATCCAATTATCCAAGGTAGTTTGTAATCAAATATTTGTGTTGAAAATTCGTGTATACCTGTTCTTTACAGATTTTTTACCGTCTGGTCAAACATACTCATGTGAGTGTGCATAATTTTGTGGTCTAATGGTAAGAGGCCGGTGAAAATTGTATCAAAATTGAATTTTTTACCGTTACATCGAAACACACATATATTGGTGTGTGTGAGCGTGGAATTCTCCCACCTAATTGATTGTCTTTAAATTTTAATTTGTGCATGTGAAATTCTAAAATTGGATAAAATAGTTTCAAACTCAATTTACTTGGCTCCATTTTCTACTAATTGTACATCTAAACTGGACTTGATTTGGAATTGCATTACTCTTCCACATTCCATAAGAACAAAATTACAATCCTCGGGCTCTATTACTAGTGATATGGTCTAAAATAAGTACTGCATTTATCAAACACATTGCATTGCTAAACAATAAATGTGTTGCACTCAACTTTCGACATATTTGGTGCAAAAACGTCAACAATTAACTACTCATGGAGTTCAAAAAGTTTTAACCACAGCCGAAAGACGATGTATGAGTCATAGGCAAAACCGTTCCTATGATCTCTAGAATTTTGAAAAAAGCATGTGTTCAGTTTGTCTAAGCCGGGTGTTCTTAATTACGCATATCTCATAATCGCATTATTGACGTATTCATCTGTCCTCGTCGATCACCGATTATTTACTTTTTATACATGTAATCTATAAACTTCCTTAGCCAAAACTTTGCTATGACCTAGAATTGGGTAATGAGATTAAAAATGTATACCTATTTCTTTTAAATATTTTATAGCTAAATGATATTGGTGAGAACAACTAATTTTAATGAGATATGTCTTTCACATAAACATTAAAAAAAATGATCGGAATTGATTGGTTGTAATAATGAAATTTATTAACACAACAAGATAAAAACAAAAACATTGGAGTAATGAAAAATATATATAATTGATGTTGGCAATTGCTTTTCTCGATGCTTTAAGGAAAAAAGTAAGATTGTAATGATTAAAATGCCTCATGATCCACTTGGAAAAAATAATTGATGAGAAAATTAAAATCATAATAAACAAAAAACGTTATTGATTAATTATTTCTTTCGTGTGGAAAATCATCTCAAAATGTATTTATTTATTTTTTATTAATATAGAAATTCCCAATGCAGAATGTACTACAGATGTACCCACAGGCCTGGGCTGGGGTGTCCAGCCACAAAACAAGTTCAAATATCCGACGACGACCCAACAATTTTCCACGTCACATACAGACGGAAGCACACGTGCAACCCATGTGCAAACCCAACTAATATCGACCCACCTGAAGCACGTCCCAATCCACAAAACGAAGACCCAAGCCCATCAGCCCAAAACGTACACCACTTACTAAAAGGCCCATCTTCACCCCAACAAGACCCATTTAACTACACTTTGCCACCAACGATTACTGATAATTCCGAAAACGACCACATTTTTTCGGATTGTGACAACATTTTGGGAGATTATGATAATATTTTGGCCCCTGCAACATTCGGGTCGGACTTGTTGGCAATATCCGGTAATGGTACAAGCCCAATATTTCCATCCATGACTTCTACTTCGAGCTCACCTAATTTCGAGGAGAATTTTTCGATCGATTGTACTGGGTTCAGGTCAGATATTGGTTTTGGAAACTCGGGTTACTATCCATAATTGCAAGCCTTTGACTTTTGTTGAATGGGGGTCAACAAAGCAGCTCGAGCTATGTTGGATTTATCATTGAATTTCTTAAGACATTTATGTAGTGGATGTAGGTTATATATGAGATGATTGATAAAAAATAAATAATTTTTATATAAAGAAATAAGGAAAAGAGAAGAAGTTTCCTATTTGTAGAATTTTATCTAGTGATTTGTTCTTTGGACAACTGATATAGGATATTATATACTAGACCGGTTTTAATCCACCATGAAAAGGGATGTTTTTGGAACATCTCTTTTTGAGGTGGGCAAGTGGTCGAAGAAAAAAATCCACCATGATTAAGGCCTCCGGGCTGGGTGGTCATTTGTTTCTGGAACATCCAAAAGAAGAACGGTTGGTGTCTGTTCTGCATGACTCTGGAACGTTATAGCTAAGAAGCGGATTTCAAGGTCCCTTGACTTGCCAAACGGTTTCCAATATGCCTATACAGTAATTAATTGGACCTTCAAGGAACGAGTGGAGTACAAAAACGAAAGATTTAAGTAAGCCTCCGAGTAAGGGATAATATACATGTAACATTAATATACATGCGTTATCAAGTAATTTGATCGAAAAAACCATAAAGAAAGCGCGTTTATGTCGAAAAACAACTATAACGAATGCACATTCGTTATGGTTGTTTTTCGACCAAATCCACCTTAAACGACCGTGCATTCGTCATATAATACAATATAAAGATATTAAACTCGTTATAGGTCTAATTTTGGTCATTTTTAAGTTAAAAAAACGAATTTACAAAGATATTACATGATCTTTCCATTTAAAAAAAAAAAAAGAAAAAGAAAAACAAGTATTGTTATTTCAAAAAAGAGTTTCGTTGTGAGTGTTTCGACGCTCTAACACCTTCAAACTATCGTTCCGATGACATGTAACATTAATATACATGCGTTGTCAAGTAATTCGATCGAAAAAACCATAAAGAAAGTGCGTTTGTATCGAAAAACATAACGAATGCACATTCGTTATGGTTGTTTTTCTATCAAATCCACATTAAACGACTGTGCATTCGTCATATAATACATTATAAAGATATTGAACTCGTTATATGTCTAATTTTGGTCATTTTTAAGTTAAAATAACGAATTTACAAAGATATTACATGATCTTTCCATTTTTTTTAAAAAAAGCAGACTGTCGCGCCCGCGACAACCTGGGAAGCTCTCTGCCCGACGGATCTTTACCTTCAGTGTCGCGCCCGCGATAATGATAACGAAGGTACCTTCGTTATTTTATACTTGATAACGACTGTACATTCGTTATACTTATAATTTTAACCTTTTTTAATGTAATACTACTATATAATACTATAAAACGAGACTATAGTCGTTTGTTTCCAAATTTCCTATAACAATTATTCAATAAGTATATTAGGTGAATCAATTACCCTTAATATTTTCAATAATCACTACATTGGATACACATAAAAAATTAAACACAAGACAAATTAAAAATATAATTTCAAGCTTTAGCAACCCACTTTAATGAATTGGTGAACACATCAAAAACAACAAACAAAAATTAAAACACTATATGGCCGAGTCAAAACACTATACAAAAAGATTAAAACCCTATAAGTTAAAAGCAATACACTAATCAAAATATAACTTCAAGTTGCTTCATTGAGGTTAATCTCTGGACATCATCCACGATTATGACCGACTTTGGAACACCTACTACATTTACGAATTTGGCGAGGTTTAGTAGTTGATTTTCTTCGAGCCTCACCTGCCGATTTTTTTCTTTCGAATGTAGGTTTGCCCCTTGGACGTCGTGGTGGTGATGGCAACACAATTCTTGACATAATTTCTTCTGGAACTATCCAATCGGTATCATTGGTCAAAGGGTGAAACCAAAATGAAACCAAAATGCATATCAAAGTATAATAACGAAACTACATTGAAATATGTCATAACCAAACTACATTGGGATATGTCAAAACGAAAATACATTCGTTATGTCATAACGAAACTACATTAGGATATGTCATAATTAAAAACAATGGGATATGTCATAACGAAATTACATTCCTTATGAAATAAACCTCAAATACCGGATCTACATTCGCTATGAAATAATTAGATCACAAATCTACATTCGTTATGAGATGTTCTTCATATAACGAATGTACATTCGTTATGAAAATACATAACGACTGTACATTCGTTATGTACAAAAAAATTAAAAAAAAAAACCTCAGTGCCACAAAAACATGATAAATATGAAACCAACATGTTTATCAATCATTAAATATGAACCAAAATGCTTTATCTCTAAAATAACAACAAACCCTAACATGCTTTATTTACCATCACCACATTTTTTTACAATATGGAATTAAAAGTTTATGTGTAATGATCATATTTTGTTCTCACATTTTCAAGAGAATCAGAGCAAGAGAGACAGGAGCAAGCAAGCGAAAGAGAGAAGCGACCGAGAGAGAAACCAGCGAGAGAAAAGCAAGAAGCGATTCAAATTCTGCTCTTTTTTTTTTAATTACAAAGTTGGTAACCAAAAATAGAAGAAGGACATTATAAACATTTAACACATAAGGGTATTTTAGGTATTTCAAATATTTATTTATCTTTATTTAAAGAGGAGATTACTTAAACAAAAACAATATTGAAAGGGTCATTTAAATAAATGACCCCTTTCACTGTTTCATTTAAACAAAGAGCCCTCAGAACGCCTTCTTTTCAGGTCCAAACACTACCGCCAAGCCAAAGATCAAAATTTTATTTTCCTTCTTAATTTTATCTTCTTCGGTTGGATTGATTTTGTTGGGGGCCTTCGGATTTCTCCTAGATTCCGACAGATATGTATTTTTCTTTCTTTTTGATCTCAGTCCGAATTTTGGTGTTTGACGGGTTAAATTGGATACTGATTGTTGCGTAAAGGTTTTTTTTTTCGTTGGTGTTGAGATTCAGGTTGTGGGTTCAGTGATCGTGTAAGTAATTGTAGTTTAAGAATTTAATTCTTAGACATATTTGCTTGTTTATTTTGGAATCTGAGTTGCTTGATGTTTGCAGGGGTCGTGGGCTTCTCCTTTGACTGACAAAAGCTTTCATTTTTCTTGTTTGGGGGATCTGAATTAGGCTAGCTTTGTTGGTTGAATCATGATTTAAGGGTATAGAATTTATTGGAAGCAAATTAATTCAGTAAATGTTCGAAGTTTTAATTTAGTTAATAGTTATGTGTTAAAAATTGGATCTTTTCTAGTGAAAAGGAATTATAGGAACTTATAGTTCAGTACTTCAGTCATATCTGCTCGTGTAGGCCACTATTGTTTAGTTCTTCTTCAGTTATATGCCTATGTGAACTGAAATTTTATATGTCTGAGCAAACTGTGAGCACTTTGAATTTGTGACATTGCTCACACACAAGTTGTAATGAAATTTTGTAAATGTCAAAAATCGTTGAGGCTGTCATCTGTTATTGTTATTGATGTGGATCGTGGTGTCACTGGTATGGCTAATAATATAATATGTTGTGTAGGTATGAACTATGATACCTTGTGTGTAATGTAACTATTTGTAGATTTTAGTTGGTCTTTCTTTATCGTGTGTGACTGTTGTGTGTGTGACTGACTGCAAAAAAGAAAAAGTTGTATTTTGTTTGCTACTTTCTTTATTATAATAATAATGGTAATAATATTTTTTTTTCAACTTAAATCAGATTGATGAACACGTGTTTGGTGACCGATGTGCGAGCTTATATGGAAGAAGAATATCAGATAAGTTTTAGTCACCTTTTCTCAAAATCTCGTGATTTTCATGAGGCGTGTTCGTGTGACGAGTGCCATTGGAAAATCATAGAGCTCAAAAACTTTGAGAAGGATATTAAGAGGAAGAAATACTTGGTCGGGGTAAGTAGATTATTATCAGTTAGTTAGTTAGAACTAGACTATTGTTATTGTTTCGTGTGAATTCGTTTTCTTTTCTTCTTATTATTTCCTATGAACTTGTGAACAGCGCTATGATCTTGAGCTGGATAGTATCCTATTACGCTGTTCATACCTTCTCGACGCGGTTGGATGGACGCAAGAAATGCAGGATTTGCTTTACAAACACCTGGAAGAAGTATACAAGGTAGTAAGTAATTGTTTTCCTTTTTCTCGATTTCTTGTTACAAATAACTAGTATTTTATAATTGTTTCAGAAGTTAGGAGCTGAATTCACACTTAATACAAGGAAAAGGAGCCATTCAAATGATCTCAGAGGCATGTACAATGAACTAGTCCAAATGCATAGTTGTTGTAATTTAACAGACGAGCATTTTGAGAGTAAGGCTGATATTCCTTCTCTTAAGCCAATTGGCCCTAAAATTCATCACGGGGTAAGACATGTGTACATACACACGTTGGTATAAGATTTAAGATTCCATTTAATTATTATGGTTTCAGTTATTTAGAA
>BKCP01007626.1:1268648-1284084 GCA_008636005.1 Striga asiatica | reverse complement strand
GGACAGTTTATTGAGTACGAGAGAACTCGAGTGAAGGATGAAGCTTTTACCATTCTCCAACAAATGGCTAAACTTGATGATGAGATGGAAAAGAAAGGTGCCGGAGAAGGACTGGATCCTACCATTTCCAAGCACTACATTGAAGAACAAATCAAGGTATTTGGCTCACCTTTCTTGTAATAGACTGATTTTTCTCTGTAAATTTTAGTTAATGAAAAGAAACTCATGTGTCTTACTAGACGCTAACAAAGAACAAGAATCAACCGCTTCATGCTTCAGTAATCAACTAATACTATTGTGAGTCAAACTAACCTTAAGAATAGAACAACCCTAACAAATCTATATTTATATAATTGCTTGCAAACAATTTAATAAAACCTCAAAACTTTTCCTCCAAAAAAGACATTGGCGATAAACAACTTTTTCCTCAGCTTTTAGCTTTTTGAAGGCATTTTAGCTGTTTGACCATATCTAAAAAGCTAAATATGATGTTTGGTAAAATAGCCGTTTCTAATAGCTTTTTGGATGAAAAAGCTAATTTTGAAAACGCTGCATGTATCAGCGTTTCAATATAGCTGTTGAAAAAATAACTCCACTTTCAATTTTGATGTCTAATTAATTTTCAAGAAGAGTTACCTAATTGGTGGTTGATTGATACACACGTCCATAAATTACGAGTCTTACAAGCAGGCATCTTTTATTTGATGCTTAAATTATAGTGGGCTATGTTATTGTTTTGTATATATTAAAAATAAAATTAATTTATATTTTCAAAATGAATATATGTAGCATAAAAAGTATCAAAATATATAAATATTCTAATGAATAGTTTTACACATTAACATATGATATTAAAATGCATAATTACCAAACACTTTTTTACAAACATTTAATATATTATTTGAATTACTTTACATAATATTAGTAATATAATTATTACTCATATACTCATATTCTAAGTAATTTTAACATAAGCAAGATGATGATTAAACATATGAATGTCCTTATAAACAATTTTACAAATTAACAGCTAATTATAAACTACTAATTTTACCAAACAGTATTTTACAAACCGTTAATATAATCTACTGGTTAAAACAGCCGACACAATCCGCTAATATCTAAAAGCTAACCGTTGATGTTAAACAAGGCCATTACAAATCTATATTATTAATATTTTTTTCTTTTAAGTAAAAATTGTAACTGCTCACTATTCAATCATTTTTTATTATGGAAAATTCGTGTTGAATATTGATTTCTATTGCATTATGCTACTATATTTGTACTCTTTTTTCAATAAAACTTGTTACTATATCATATTTTAATGACAATTTAAATTTTATTTTATTTTCTCTGCATGATTTTGAAATTATTTGTTTGTTAAATGATGCCACCGATTTAATTTTTCTCTCCGATTGCTCATTTTTGTTATGAAAAGTTGAAAAGGAATTGAACAATAATGTTACATATTGAGGAAATATAAAAAAAAAAAATCTTCATTCCTCTCTTCCAATGAAAAATTAACTGAAAATATAATTATATATAATTGATCGATATATAATATAATAAGATTTATAATCTGCTAATTAATTGCATCAGATTTACCAATCTGACAATTAATATAATGCATAATCCGCCAATTAATTAAATTCCAACATAATTCATCCCATAAAAACCAGTCTTCTTAATATTCATTGTGTAATGCTAGCAAAATATTTAATAAAACTATTTTGGTTTCCCGCTTTTTTACGTTACAATCCAATAATTTTTTATATAAAATTGTAACTGAAATCTAACACGTATTTTTTTATTTTGGAAAATGAGATTGTTTGACATTGTGTATTCTAATATTTTTTTACTTCTTTTTGTGAAATCATATATTAGCAAATTAATGCACCATTAATTATTCATTTAGTAGATTTTTAATTGTTCACTCTCGTTTTTTTGTCATGAATATGGAAATCTGTAAAAGAACTACAAGCTAATATTATAGATTACAAACCAAATACAAAATCGAATTATGCCAATTAATTTTAGTAAAATCTTCAATAATCTCTTCTTGTAGAAAATGATAATTTCAGTTACACATAATAATAATAATAATAATAATAATAATAATAATAATAATAATAATAATAATTTTCAATCAATTAATTGGTTACAATCTCTAAAAAATATAAAAATTATATTATTATAATAAATATAGTGATTCTTAAGTAAGTTATTCAATTTATATTTATATTGTTCATTATTTACTAATTGTTAAAATTTCAAAATGTGACATGTTCATTATCTAATTTATAACTTTAAATATTATGTACACACATATAATTTATAAGATTTTATTTGCATCTGTGTCGATTACTAGTTGGGAAAAAAAAAAGCAACTTACTATACGCACAAAATAAAACAAATATCTGATCGATTTGGTGAGGCTGCATTGCATTTCTAATACATATTATATATAATATGTTATAGCTGCTGATGGAATTGCCGGTCGGGGAAGTGTACCAAGAAGCTATAAAGATTATTCCTCTAGCTGTATCTCTTCCATACAAGCGGCTGTTGGTGGATAAAGCTTTTACGTTTATCTCTGGGACATGTCGTGACATAATTCGGGAAAGAGATTATTTCTGGCGACACTATCACAAGGTATGTGCATGCTTTAGTAAAACCAAATATGTTATTTGTTCTGTGTGCATGCTTAAGAGTTCAAAATAAATATCTTGTGAAGTGACATTTCACTAATTCTAACTTCTACAATTAATTTCATTAGCGGCCTTCCTCGGGTGTGAGCAACGAACACGTGTCAAATGGTTTGAATCAAACCTTACATTCACTACTTCAAAAGGTGTGTTGAATTAAAATGTACGGTTATCAAATTTTTTATTAGTATCACTGATTTTATATATACGTATATATCAAATGATTCTTGATGAATAGGTACAAGACTTCAAGGGTCATTGGGGAGAGAAGTATGCTCCCATAATTGGCGACGGATAGATCTGGCCTTGAAGCATTTTGGATGTTAGCTGAAGTATTATTGAAGATGCAAAATAAAGTTTCATGATGGTTGGACTTCTACTTTGCACTTTGAACTTTATATGTTTGAATTTGAACTCATTCAAGAATGTTGAACACGTAGGCTAATTCATTCAAGAATGTTGAACACGTAGGCTAATTCATTCAAGAATGTTGAACATGTAGGCTTTTAATGGGTTTATATTTATATGTTTTGAACTCATTCAAGAATGTTGGACATGTAGGCTTTGAATGTTTATATCTGGTGATTTTGTGTAAGGGAAGCATGTAAAGATTTTACTAAGGTCGTGTTTGGCATATTGCTCAAAANACTTGGATTAATTTTGAAAAAGTTGGTGTGATTAGTCGTTAGTGAAATTTTGAGTTTATATTAATATAATATTTAAAATAAAATAATTAAAATTGATTTAATGTAAAAGTAGAAGAGAGATAATGTGAAGTGATGGTTAGTTAAAATTAAAATTATATGAGCGGATTAATAGTGAATTAAAGTTGATAAAATGTGTAAGAATGATTGAAAATATTAAGAATAGTGGAATTGAGTTAGATTTTTGTGTTTAGATTGGAGTATGAATTGAAAAAAGTGATAAATAAACACCCTCTAAACTTCAAGGGATTTTCAAGACTTGCATAAAAACCACTTTATAACCACAATTAGTTCCTATAAAGTCCAATCATTTCTTTCTTGAACAAATAAAAGCAAAGAAAAAAGAAATAAGAATACATCTCATTAGATCGAATTGATCCAACTAACTTAAAAAATAAAATTTTACACCACACCCAAATAGTTGGGCCACACTCCAATTAACACGCTGCAATTAAACCACCCCACCCGATTAACATGCTTGCAATTAAACCACCTATCAAAAGTAATTTATTAGTGGGCCCCACATCCTTATACACCAAACTCATCCCTGTAAATTTTTCTCTCTCACCTGCGTGAACAGTCCGTCGCCTTCTCCCCGCAGGCGGCGATTATCTCCCTCGATGGCGTGTAAGATTTATGCCATGCCTGACCGACGGCTTAGGACCAGTCGAACGTCCTCCATGTACTGCCTCCCTGCCGGAATTGGTGAAGCTCCGAATCAACGCCATTAAAATCGCCGTCTCTGGCATCCACTCCACCGCAAAGCTCCGGCGCACGTCGACATCGGAAAAAACAACATTCAAGCTTGACTGCCCTTAATGNTAAAAAAAAAAAAAGAAAAATAAAAGCACCATCTCGGCATCTCCATTGACGTCGGATCTCTTGTCATGACCGGAAATTTACACGGCGAAGGCGAACGGTCTTCGCCGCCTCAGACAGAGTCGCGGACGGAGGAGAGTGACGCGCGGACAGGGTGGTGGGTAGAAGAAGAACAATTTGGGATGGGGGCATTTTTTTGAAAATTAGATGATTTTCAAGGACTTAGTTGTAATTAAATAAATTTTAATTATATTTCAATTAGGTTTATGTGCCAAATTTATAATTTATAGAAAGTTTAGTAAATGCATATTAATCATAAATACTATGGACAATATATTGTTTATATTCGCATTAAATATAATTGTGATGCGAGTGCACAATAGTGTTATACGAAAGACACATTAACGATTAATACACTACACAATATTAAACGACACCGACTAAACAAATTTTTTTATTCAAATTTTTATATATTGATTCTATTATTTGTTTAAATTTTAAAAATTTAGGTATCTCAGTTTGATGCTGGCTTTATTTTTAAAATAATAAAACTAATTGAACTATACAAAAAATAATATTTTTTATATATATTTGAAATTTTCAACCAAAACATAATATAAAATGTAAAATGGAGAATTTGTGGGACCACCTTTTGTAAAACAACAATTACTTGTAAATGAAAAACAACAATTACTTGTAAACGAAAAATAAGACAACATCAAATACCAAATTCAAATAACACATAAGTCAAATAATATGATGAAGAAAAACAGTTCAAGTCACACAAATGAGTAAAAAAAAAAAAAAAAAAAAAAAAAAGACAAATCCATTTCTCATAATTTCAAAGTAGCAGGCAAGCCAAATAGTTCAAGTGAAATAGTTAAATGCAGGCCAAACAACATCAGCCCTAATTGTCATCATCTTCCATCCACCTTTGTAGAAGTGCAAGCCGATTTTCTCCCAGTTCCAGTCCAAGGAACGTGTACAGGTTCCACGGGTCACGAAACTTCCTCCAAGCTAACTTTCAAACCGCCATGGGGACATTAGGCAAGGACTCCAGCTTAATCATGTTATATCTACGCCATGATATCAATCAGGTGGTTTAGAACCTTCAAAGCTTGTTGGAGGCTCTCTTGATCCTTTTCTGGATGTGCATTCTGCTAGATTATGCGGCTTGCTTCAGTAATAGAATTCATGGCCGTGTCAAAGGTGGAAGTGGTCCCTCTACGGCGACGAGTGCACCGATCACTGGCTGGGGTATTCATTGGCTCATCACTTAACTCATCAGGAAACAAATAATTCGGCGTCACTGCCGAGTTTGTTCTCCGACGCCTGCCATTTTCATTGGGTGTTTGTGTAGATGCCCTTGCACCGCTCCCAGTTGCAGTTGTCCCGTTGAAAATTGTGGTTAGCTCACGGTAGTGCACGCACACCCTTTTCCTCATGTCCTTGTCCTATGGATGACACTATTTTTCGAAAAGAGTGGACACATAATAAGTGAATGTTTATTACAGGGAATTCCAAACCAAAGATACTACAGCAACACATACAGTAACTATACAGTAACTATGACCAATAAATTGATATTAATTACAGAAACATAATAATAAAACTAATTTCATAATAACGCCCAAGTTGCAGTCATGTAAAAGCTTCATAACATAATTAAAACCAAAAAGGTTTGATTCAAATTAAACTAACAAACAGGATGAAACAAATGTACATGTTCAGTCACAAAAATAACCATTTCCAATTTCTGTTTATGAAGACTCATTTTTAAAATTCAACCCATCATAAAGTACACATACTAAGACCATAAAAACTTGGAAAAAAAATGGAACAAGTGCACTAACCGTGATCCACCGGGCCCAAAGTTCGTCACCGCCTGTGATCTTCCCAGTGGCAGATCCCAACCGAATCCCGTATCTTCATTAACCATATTGTAGAACTGACGCCAATGCTGCTTCAATCAATCATGCTTACTCGTGATTTGTGTTATCTCGTAATAATATTATGGACCACATATATCGTTCAGTTCTTTTTTGGATCTCCATCCAATTGCATTTTTTGAACTTCTGCTCGATGCAGTTCCCCAGGATAACTTGATCCAACATCAACGATATGAACCGAGCCTCATTCTCTGGAGGCCACTTTGCTTCTCCTTGTTTACTTTGCGAAGGGCCAGCTTCAGATGTGGACAATCTACAATTTTCATGAAGTACAGCTCCAAGATTGTATTGTTTACATGAAAATATTATTAGGGTGTAACATGACCACACCCCAAATATAAATCGAAAAAATGTCAGCATACATATCAAATTGAGCAACACACCAGCACCGAAATTGAAATCAGGCATATCACCCCAAACAAATCAAGTTGAACGAGACAGTAGCACCAGAATACAAATCACGCATTTCGCCCCTTCAAAATCAACTTCATGAACACAGTACAACCCGACACAGTTCATCGCAAAATAAAGAAAATTGATAAAAATAACCAGGTCGCCTTCAAATAATTACGAAAGAGTCATAAGAGTTTTGTAGTCCCTAATTTTTAAACACAATAAATACATGTGAAACACAAATTATCGGTTCCCAAGTTGTACGATATGTAATCCCTAATTTTCAATTATCGGTTCCCAAATAAACCAAATCGCATATACAAACTCTTTTTTCGAGTAATTCAAGGGAAAATTCACCGACTCGTATATATAGAAAAAAAGGTTGCGAGAAGAACACATTTAAACCGAACTAACCTTTCTTCTCCCTTTTTTTTTCTCGGGCGAGTTCACCGACACGCTGCCGGTGCTTTCGCTGTGCGGATCCCGCCTCTCCAGCGAAGCTTTAACGAAAAGGTGGATCGAAGTGGGCAGAGAAGGATTTGCACCGGAGCTCATGATTTTTTCAATCGGGAATGAAGGGTGATTTATTGAGGAAAGGGTCTTCATTTGTTTGAAGAACGAGAAGGGAGTAGGTGTTGCTTTTGTCATAAATGTTATATCAGTTTAATATTACAACTCAAAATAATTAATGGTGGACAAGAGCTGTTTGGAGTGGGCCCGCTTTTTCAACATGGTCAAGAGAAATATTCCATAAACAATCACCAAAAATCTAAAATCTTGAATTGTTTTAGTTTGGGAGAATTAATTCATAAACAAGCGTCCCTAAGTAATTGTTTTCCATTTTCTGGACAATACAGAATATAACGAGCTGTTCTTTCACATAAACCAAGGTCTCGATGATAATTAAGTAATTCATAATTAAAAGGACCGGATTTAATGTGTAATTACCAACTAAGTGCAAATAAATTAAAAAATTATAGTATAAATTAACCATCTTGGACTTGATGCTCATTGACTTATTAATTTCTCAAGTCTCAAATATATCAACTTGCCAACGTATATGTTTTATAGATTTTATAAACCACGAAGACTTATATTGTATGTTTAATTTGAAAGTCTTCAGAATTGTAAGTGTGTTTTTATGATTTACATTACATTAATCACCTTGAGATTATGAGGAATGCTATTGAGTCAATGGTTGACTTCTTTATAGAGCCAACTACCAATGTTATAGTGCCACGTAGGCCATGTGAAGTTAATTATTTTCTCACATGGCCTACGTGGCACTATAACATTGGTGGTTGGCTCCATAGCATTTCTTTGAGATTATACTCAAATTAAAAAATTTGTCTAGCTAAGATGTAATTATATCTTTTATTTTATTATGATCTCACTTGGCTCAATGGAGGAAAGGCCAAACCCCAAGATAACTAGTACTAAATTAAATATTCTAATCCACATAAAATCTCAATTTTCTAAATTATGGGGTTTGTTAAACTATTATTTGACACTAGTGCAATTACACGAATGTTGAATTAGAAAGTTTTGTAAGAAATATTAATTTTTTTTAAAAAAAAACTAAAATAATTTAATTTTATTACTTTGAGTTTTAATTAAATTGTCAAATTATATTTTTTTAATCATAATAATTAAACACCCTTACATTAAAAGAAAATGTCAACCCGTGTTGAATTTTTTTACTTATATCATTAAATAATATCAATATTATTTATTATTACATAAGTACAAAAATATATATCTTAAATAAATAGAAATAATATGGTGATATGTATATGCATAAGTGTAGAATAAGTTTATTTAATATTACGCAAAATAGATTAACTTTTTTACTTAATTAGATGTCTAATATATCAAAGGACGTATCAGTCGTGCTTCAAAGTTTTTTTTAACTTTATATGTAATTTTAGAATTTAGATAAATAATTATTTATTTTTATTATATTGACAACATACCAGTTAGATTTGAAATAAATATCATTTTTAAAAAGAATACATACCAATTTCTATTACTTTACAATATAATTTATAGTTTTATTTGATATACTTTAATTTAGTTTGATAAATAAATTTAAATTTTATTTATAAAGATATATATTACTGTTTTGTATTTTATATAAATCGAAAAGAAACAAAATCTGGTTAATTTGATATATTATATATATATAATCGATAAGAAATACAAAAGTTATCAATTTTTAAAGTAGTTTATGATAACTAAGTGTAGAAGGAAAGAAGAAAAAAGTCAATCATAGATTGGATTTAGTGTGATAAAAAATATTAATTTATATCCAAATTTAACTTCAAAACATGATTTTTTGTCAAATAAGATTCCAAAACATGAAAATTTGTCACGTAAGCTCGACACATTCTGAAATCTATATATATATATATAATAAGAATTAACATTTACCAAAAATAGTAGCAAAAAAATAGGTCAAAATTTAATGCAGCCTATAAATAGTAAGTTTCATTATTTTTCTTATTTTTTTCTTTAAAAATCATACAACATTAAATGCTACCTTAAATTTTGGGCTTTAGTTCATTTTATTATTTAAAAAATCCGGCAAAGATTTATTAAGTGTGTAAGTTTTTATTTTTATTTTTTTCTTAGAAACAACGAACAACATTAAAATCTCAATTCAAAATATAACAAAAACTTTAAAATCTCAGTCTTTATATTTGTGCCTTTAAAAAAAATATTGAATGCTAAAAATATTCTTTAAATTGAATAATCAATCAATTAATCTTAATTTTTTAAAAATTACTATGTTTATTTTGTATTAATATGCATAAAGTAAAAATAATTTATTCATCTTTAGATATATAATTTATAATCTTAATATACTATCATTTGGTGTAGACATTTATTATATGAATCATTATTACGTGAATGTGATGTAGTCCAAACTTCAAATAATCGTATTAACAATACTTTTATTACAACATGTTTAATGATTTATGAATATTTAGATATCATTTTATTAATATTTATGTGAATTAAATAATATTTTATTATAATATTTATCAATATACATTAAATATAAGGTTTTCAGAATTGGACCGTCATCGAAACGATCAACTTATTTTATTAAATCACTTGTGGTTTGTTCATATTTTAATTTATAAACATTTTAATATATATATATATAGTACTTTTTGTAATAAATTTAAATAAAATGTGTTACTTAGATATCTAAACAATTTATAAATTCAAATGTTTAAAGTAATTGATAAATAATTTATAAATCTCTATTTTATTTAAATATGTAATGTTATTTAAAATAATTTTAAATATAACAAAATTTATTTAGAAAATCGATCCTACCAGTCCAACCGACTGGTGTTGACGGATTCGAGAGCAAATATTTTATTCAAGCGAACTAGACTGGTTATAAATCGGTTCTCGGTCCATCCGGTCGGACTTTGTCCAACCCGGTTTAATTTAAAAACAATGGATAAATCATAATTAATGTTATTTATATATTTAATTTATAATACAATCGTAATATTGTTTTTCCGTGCATTGCACGGGCTACGCACTAGTTATATATAGTGAGATGTGACATATGTATTTTTCTTGCGACAATCTCATGATTATGCAAATTGATAATTTGTATATACTATATATAGTTGGTATATGAGTACTATTTGATTATTAATTTGGACTGTTAGAACTCTAACAAATATACTAAATTAATGTATCTATATACCTTAAACTGAATAATGAGCATCAATTTTTACTCGACGTTAATAATTATCATTTTTTGCATGCCCCAAAAGTTTATTTTTCTCTTGTTCTAATATATTCCCAAACCTTTTAATGTAGAAGATGTGAATAAATATACCCTATTTTCTGCTGTTCCTAAATTAAAATTGATAAAATGATAGTTTTGCACTTCAAATGAATCAAACTTCAGTGTATTGTATATACATAAGAAATTGACCGAGAATCAGATTCTTTCAAATGAATGTAAATTTTTTATTATATATAGTGCCCAATATAAATTTCCGATTGCTAAGTGAAATATTTTTTACATATGTACATATCAACACAAATGTAAACAGTGCATATTTAACACATGGTTGACATAATTATTATTGTTAACAAGCTAAATTTTCTATTTCACTTGCTATTTTATATCTTATATGTACAAACACAAAAAATGTTAGTCATTATTGTATTATACATGTGCAGAAAAATGTACATTATTATGTGCGTAGGACATCTTTAAACTATTTTATTGCTTAAAGAGCAATCCTTTATATATTGAACATGAAAATAAATTTCGAAAAATAAAATATAAATAAATAATTACTTACTTCTATTTTAAAAGGCTTTTAAGTTTCCAATAAAAACAGAGTTCAGAATGCTTATATCTACCCACCATGTTGCACAATCTACATCAGCCTTTAACCAGCTTATAATCGAGTTCGAATTTGACTCGTTTATCAATATTAACGAGCGGAGCTCGAGCCTTAAGAAACCAAAATTGAGCCGAACAATAGTAAAATACATAAAAATCATGCTTTCAAGCCTTAACGAGTTTTAAATGAGATCGAGCTCGACTCCTTTATCAAACGAACCAAAGCAAGTTGAGACTGAGCTACGAGCTGCTCGTTTAATTTAACAACTCTAGTTACAACCACGTCACACATGCAATTTTTTTTCATCTTTTGCTACAAATTAAGAACAATTTCGAAAAAATGAAAATTACATTTAAGATACTAAAGATAGGAACTTTATTGAATGGTAGCTTATACACAGGACAACATAGGGACAGACATAACCTTTATGACAAAAAAAATTATTGTTAATAAAGGAACACATTAATACTACTTACAAACACAAAATCTTATTGCATCTCAAACAATAAATTGCAATTAATAAACAAGTTTAAACAATTAAACCAAACAATATATGGCTTAAGTATGAAGATTTATGCATCATCACGTGTAGGCCTAGATTGTGTTGGCTGACGGGGATATTCACATTAGTATATGTGGTCATAGGACCAACTCATGAGGTTTTTGTACAGTTAAAATTAGGGTTAATTTGTGCGGTTATATTTTTTTTACTTGTTGGGTGAATAGGAAGTTCCTATATTTATCGAGAACGTAGGAAGTTGGGAAATTAGATTTAAAGGGGTAGATTATGATACTCGAGCCACCGTATGAGATAATTGGGAAATTTTAAAAAGACTTAAACTCGTAAAAGTCATATCTACCTTCTATTCTAACTTGATCAGACAATCTTTAGTCTTTATCTATATTCTAGTATAGAGTTTACTCTATTCTAGAGTTTACTCTACTTTAGAGTAGAGTTAAACAAAAATCAAATTTAGTCTCCAACCTTTCGCGCTACATTCTACTCCACATATATTATTCATATTATTTTAATTTATCTAACATGTTAAAATATTATTTAATTGGACATATTATTTTTATAAAATAAATATACCAGGATCTTAGTTGGCTACTACAAGAGTGAAATATTGTTGGACAAATAATAATTATTATTTTATATTGTTTAATTTATTTTGTAGGAATTCAATATAAATATAAATTTTTAAAAATAGTATTTTCATGTAATTCTAAAATTAAATTATAAATACGGTACAAATTTTGTCAAATAATAATGTTTAAGATAAATCAATTACATATAATATAAAAAAATAAAAAACAAATAAAAATTGTAGAGTAATGAATAGTACCGTGCCAGATGTAACGCGATACTGTTCATAACTTTAGAGTAGTGCAAAAATGTAGTGCAACGTTGGTGAACAATTTTGTCTCTACTCTAGCGTATTACGCTAGAGTAGCAGCATTGGAGCTGCTCTCAGAATTTTAAGACTGAGCGCGCGTGCTCGACATGGCGTAATAATGAAATGAGCGACGTAATGAAAAGTTTTTCAGAAAGTGCGTGAGTGTTAAGAGCGCACTGAAAAATCTAAATGACACTCGGAGTATTACAATAAAAATTATGCATATATATTTATGTGGTAAATATTTATTATCAAAGACAATATTATTAACAATTCGATATTTAAAAATTAATTATTTGATTCAATAATTGACTCGGTTACCGATGGCTGAATCGGGGGTCATGCATCGGTTTAAAAGCTATGAAAAAAAATTTATATCCCCTTATATCTAATTATTGAATGTGTTAAGCTAAAGTGATAGACTCGCATGCTTCGTGGTCTTATGTGACAAAATTTCATGCTTCATTTTTGACTTGGATATATTTTAATTCACTTTCAATCCACAAATAATTAGGTCTGAATTATTCATAGATATGTTGATTATTTATGGTCATTTTAGATGTATTAATTGAATTTTAATATCATTTCCTATTATAACCATTGAATTCTAACTGTATTTTAACAGCTAATATTTTTTTATTTTAATATGAGTTTTATATATATAATATATCAAATTAATCACTTGTTGATGAAATTCGAATTTACATTTATATTGTATTTATAAAATAAATAAATTATATATATTTTTATAAAAATAATAAAATTATTTATTAATATTAATTAGAAAATAATTTTTTTTATCAATTTATATATTTTTATAGTAGTTATTTGATATAAGTTAAAAAAATTATTATAATATAATACAAGTTGCCTATCATTCTATAATATAAAATACTATATTTTTTTAAAAAAAAAGTATTTAAATTTTAAAACACTTTTCTCATTGATTTCTCATTAATACACCGAATTTTTACTAGTATTCTCATATAACGGATAAAACTATTCGTAAGCCAATTTACAATGCAACTAGTGCAGAGCCCGTGCGATGCACGGGGTTGATAATTTTAAGACTATTTACTCAACTTTATTATTATATTTGTGATAAAGAAAAATAAATAATTATTATAAAAAAATAATATTATATATTATTAAAAGTCTTCTTGTAAACAACAATTTCTGTTTTGTAGCCACACCATCCTCCCTGCGATCAATATTTTCAATATTTTTCTATTAGTGGCACGAGAAACAAACAGATATATACAACTGGTCGTGACTGGACACCGATTTCTTGAAAAACATGCTAACATGTGATAAAGATTGACCCTTACTTTTGTTAATCAAATCGAATCTCGTGAACACCATGATCAGCAATTAGCTTGGTAACATTTTTCGAAGTAGCTAGTTGGTTATTAAGTTACATATTGACACATATTTAAATATACACGTGTTTGTTAAATGTAAAATAGATATTATAAATAGAATAATTAAATAAATTAAAAAATTATAATTTAACATCGTGTTAAATTATAAATGTATTTGGTAAACAGAAAAATATGTATTTTAAATATATTATATTATAATTAATAAAACATAAATTATTAACAAAAAGAAGTATCGACCATAGTATTCTCAATATTTTTCTTTCATTAATATTGAGTATAATTAATCAAACATTTATGTATATATATATATATAGATATATATATATATAGAGAGAGAGTGAGAGAGAGAGAGAGAGAGAGATTTTTTAGCAACAATTATAGTGTAATCGAACTCGAATTAGTCCAATTCAAGTCGAATTAGTACAATCTCGGTCAAATTAGTACAATTTCTGTCAATTATAGGGTAATCGACCTCGAATTAGTCCAATTGAAGTCAAATTAGTACAATCTCGGTCAATTATAGTATAATCGAACTCGAATTAGTCCAATTAAAGTCGAATTAGTACAATCTCGGTCAATTATAGTGTAATCGACCTCGAATTAGTCGAATTAGTACAATCTCGGTCAATTATAGTGTAATCGAATTCGAATTAGTCCAATTGAAGTCGAATTAGTACAATCTCAGTCAATTATAGTGTAATCGAACTCGAATTAGTCCAATTAAAATCGAATTAGTACAATCTCGGTCAAATTAGTACAATTTCGGTTAATTATAGTGTAATCGACCTCGAATTGGTCCAATTGAAGTCAAATTAGTACAATCTCGGTCAATTATAGTGTAATCGACCTCGAATTACTCCAATTGAAGTCAAATTAGTACAATCTCGGTCAAATTAGTACAATCTCGGTCAATTATAGTGTAATCGAACTCGAATTAGTCCAATTAAAGTCGAATTAGTACAATCTCGGTCAAATTAGTACAATTTCGGTCAATTATAGTGTAATCGACCTCGAATTAGTCCAATTGAAGTCAAATTAGTACAATCTCGGTCTATTATAGTGTAATCGACCTCGAATTACTCCAATTGAAGTCAATTTAGTACAATCTCGGTCAAATTAGTACAATCTCGATCAATTATAGTGTAATCGACCTCGAATTAGTCCAATTGAAGTCAAATTAGTACAATTTCGGTCAATTATAGTGTAATCGAACTCGAATTACTCCAATTGAAGTCAAATTAGTACAATCTCGCCATCTCGGTCAAATTAATACAATCTCGATCAATTATAGTGTAATCGACCTTGAATTTGTCCAATTGAAGTCGAATTAGTACAATCTCAGTCAATTATAGTGTAATCGAACTCGAATTATTCCAATTGAAGTCGAATTAGTACAATCTCGGTCAATTATAGTGTAATCGACCTCGAATTATCAATTGAAGTCGAATTAGTACAATCTTGGTCAATTATAGTGTAATCGAATTCGAATTAGTCCAATTGAAGTCGAATTAGTACAATCTCGGCCAATTATAGTGTAATCGAACTCGAATTAGTTCAATTAAAATGGAATTAGTACAATCTCGGTTAATTATTGTGTAATCGCCCGTTATCTTTTAAAAAACAAAAAATTAAAATAAAAATTAAAAACAGATTTTCAAAATCCGTTTTTAAGTTTTTTTTTTTTTAAAAAAAAATTATATAT
>BKCP01007626.1:1255975-1268397 GCA_008636005.1 Striga asiatica | reverse complement strand
GAGCATCCTGGGCCTCACGTGACCGGCCACACGCACTTCGAGGCCCTTCTCCCCCTTCAGAAAAAAATAAAATAAAGTTAACCCATGCAGTAATTGGTGAGTCACCACTATCGGGAGACGGGACCATCCCCGAGTGAAACCCGCTTCGTCCACGTGTCGACTCCACACGCTCCCACGATGCGGCGAGCCGCGTCGTTTCTTTTTGGTCCTTCGCCGGTAGTTTTGCCGGAATCTTTCCCCACGCCGCCGCCGGCGGACGGTATCCGCTGTCTGCTGGCCAAGACACCTCCCGTGCGTAGATATTTTAGTACCAATAATATAAAAAATTATTCAGCTCCCCACCTAAAGCTCAAAGACTGTTTATTTTTCTTTTTAATTTTTTTATTTGAATAAATAAAAAAAAAGTGATTAAATAAACAAATTGGTGAGCGTATAAGTGGTCCTATAAAGGGACCGATTTTCAGTATAGCTTTGGTCTCCGAACAAAAACTTTAGATACACTTCCTCTCTGTAAAACAACCCAAGACTTTCTCTCTCTTCCCCATCCACACACACTTCCATTGATTTCTTTCTACTGAGATTTTAAGGTTGAGATAGCAAATGGATCACAGCCTGCTATGGCCCGTGAAATTCACGGAGCACAAGCGCGTCACCAAAAAGCTCATCAAACCCCCAAAACAGAGCCTCAGAAAACAGAGCCCCAAAACTTTCGCTAATTCCAACAAATGCCCCAAAACTGTTCGAATTTCCGTCACAGACCCCGACGCCACCGACTCCTCCAGCGACGACGAGGACGAGCTCTTCCGGCGCCGGCGGGTCAAGAGGTACGTCGACGAGATCACGATGGAGACGGCCGCCGCCGCTGGCCTCCAGGCGAAACCCAAGCCGATGAAGGCCCCGCCGGCCGCCGCCGAAGGCGGCGGCGTCGTCGCCAGGAAGTTCCGTGGCGTCCGGCAGCGGCCGTGGGGCAAATGGGCAGCCGAGATCCGGGACCCCTCCCGGCGGGTCCGCCTCTGGCTGGGCACCTACGACACGGCGGAGGAGGCCGCCATGGTCTACGACAGCGCCGCCATCAAGCTCCGTGGGCCCGACGCGCTCACCAATTTCGTCGCCCCCCCGCCGGAGGGAATCTCGGCGGAAAACAACGCCGCCGCCTCTGTTTCCGGCTACGATTCCGGCGACGAGTCCTCCCACAACCACAACCTCTCGTCGCCGACCTCCGTCCTCCGGTTCAGGAGCAGCCGGTCGAGCGAGGATTTTACCGAAACTCCGGCCAAAGGAGACGACGTCGACGAGCCCTCTGTGCTTTCCGGCGATTGCTTCGTGGAAACGCCGGCGGGAATTCCGGGTCGGGGCCGCGAATGTGAAGAGTGCCAAGGTGAAACGAGCACGGCTTCCGATTATAACTGCACCGACTATCTCCCCATGGACATTCCCTTGTTGGACGATTTCTTCAATTTCCAAACCCAAAATGGGCCCTTGCTATTCGATAATGGGCCGGGCTTTTTTGGCGGGCTCGACGAGTTCAAGATGAGTTTCGACGATTTTCCCGCCCTCGAAACTCAAGGCTCGAGTTTTATGGATGTTGATCAAGATTCGTTTCAAGAACTGGACTCGGATTATTTTCGGGACATGTGTGATTTTCCGAGCGTCGATGCACTATTAGCTATAGAAACCCCGTCAAAATAATTTCTTTACACCATAATTTTGCAATCGAGGAAAATGAGAAAAAAAACGAGTCAGAATCGTGTATTGCATAGCCAACGGCAAGTTTTGTTCTTCAGTTATGGTTTTTCGCATTGTGTTTATGTTTCCATCTTATGTATTGTAGTTAACCTTTTTTTCTTTTACATGTATGATAAGAATCTCCATTGTAAGTGAAAAAATGGAGCTTAGAGTGAGTTAACTTCAACTTTTTTATTGTTATGTTCTTTTTAATGAGCTCCAAGTTGTTGTACAAAATATATTCATTTTTATGCTTGATGTTTAAATATTTAACACCTAGCATTTGTAGCTCGTTCGTTTGAAACACTACCATCTAAACGTGTATTAAAATTTAAAAAGTAATAATAATAATAATAATAATAATAATAATAATAATCATAATAATAATAATAATAATATTTTTTAACTGGGGTCTGTGAGTAGATCTTGTGAGATTAAAAGCGTACATTCTTTTTGTCCATGGCCACTCGAGCAGGCGAGATGAGCGGTAGTCCATTTGACCAACCGGGCCAATACATTCATAGTTAGTGCAATTTAACTAATTTTAATAATATAATTCTTTTTGTTTATATGTATAAGATTTTTTTTTTTTTAAGAAAAATGAGAATATGAACTAAGATTTAAACCCTCTTTTTTTTCTCGCAAGGCTATGGGTAGTAAAAATTATGGACTTTGGTAAATAAGATAGAGAATTAAAATATATAGTGTCATATAATTTATTTACAAGGTATTAGAGGGAAGAGTTCAATAAATTTCATGTCGGCATTATTTACACATTTGTATCCAATTTGGATTTGCTTTGCAATGATGTAGTACGAAGTAAATGTTTTCGGCTTTGTAGATCAAAAGGGAAAGTGTTAATTACTTCGATTTTGCCTATATAATTGTGAATGATTTATGAGGCAATTAATAATCACCCTCTTTGAAAAAGTGGTTCTTTAAATTTGTTCATTAATTTAGCTATACTTTATTAGATTAACGAGCCGAGGTTTCGCGGAGGCGGAGGTTTTTGATTAGGGAGGTTTCACGCCTCCTCTTTTGCCAGCTTGGTTTCAACTTCAACGGGGGTTGAATTGAATTCTCTTTGTTCAAGAGCCGGAACGAGGGGTTATCTTGATTCATTAGAAATTGGACGGGTAAGAAAATTTCTTGCCTGGGGTATTCATTTGAACTCCAGATGTAAAACCAACTCAGATTCTTATCTATGCTAATACTTTTGTCACTCGAGGAAGGCGTGTAGCTATATGGTTCTTGGGGTTGTTCCTTTCGAATAAACGCCTCCTAAGAGAAAGACCTCTTATGGCTCTTCCTTGGTCCGGAGCTCTTTTTCGTTTCGTGGTTCGGCAAGCCGTGGTTACCGTTACCCAACTTAGTTCAATTGCTAAGCATTTATAAATCTAGGTAATTGATCTCAAACACACAAATGATGTTATTTGATTGCAAGCATCAATCTATAATCTATAATAGAGATGGAATAACAATTTTCATTTATGTGACATTCTTTTATCATTTTTCATTTTTTTTTTTTGGATTATTTGAATAATAAAAACGAGACAGAAAGATGACAATAAATTGGTCATGTACTCAATATATTCAACATGGTCCAATATAACAGTAACTTGCATTTCACTCCATCAAGGGATAATTAATATATGTGTGACATATTTTTGTTATCATGATTAATTGCACCCTTGAACTTAATTAATTATGCCCACCCTAAATTAAAATTTAATTGCTTGCGTAATGCAGTAACACTAATATTTTTTTTTTTGGTAGTACAAATAAATAGATTGTGATGCCAATCTGAACTAACCATCACGCTCACACGTCCCATATTGTGAATAAAAAAAAGTCAAAGAGGCCACAGTCAAAATGATTATGTCCACAAGTCCCCTTTACGCCCACAATCCGTTAAAAAATAACTGTAGTTTTGAAAGGCGTTGACCATTCCCATTATTCGGGTCGGGTTGTATCTTTCGTTGTGAATATATAAGTTCATCATTGTCCACTAGCTTCAATTTGTATTAAATTGATCAACTCGGAACTCATACTATTTGATCTCTAACTCGTTAGCTAAAAGATTTTAGATAAATTCGAGCTCGAATCGTTATATAAGTAGAACATTGCATTAAAACACGTATTCTTGATTCTAACAAGCATTAATTGGTCGAACAATTTCATTCACTAAGCGAGCCTTAAATGAGATCGAATTTATCTCGTTTATTAAATTATAAGTCGATTAACTACTTTGTTTATATATATGAATCAATATATGATTTTGCTGATAAAATTTTATCGATCTTNCATTTATCAAAAATAGTAGCAAAAAAAAAAATAGATCAGAATTTAATGCAGCCTATAAATAGTAAGTTTTATTAATTTTCTTATTTTTTTCTTTAAAAATCATACAACATTAAATGTTACCTTAAATTTCGGGTTTTAGTTCATTTTATTATTTAAAAAATCCAACGAAGATTTATTAAGTGTGTATGTTTTTATTTTTATTTTTTTCTTAGAAACAACGAACAACATTAAAATCTCGGTCTCTATATTTATAAAATCTTAATTCAAATTATAACAAAACTTTTAGAATCTCGATCTTTATATTTGTGCCTTTAAAAAAAATATTAAATGCTAAAAATATTCTTAAATTGCATGATCAATCAATTAATCTTAATTTTTTAAAAATTACTATGTTTATTTTTTATTAATATGCATAAAGTAAAAATAATTAATTCATATTTAGATATATAATTTATAATCTTAATATACTATCATTTGGTGTAGATATTTATTATATGAATCATAAAATATTTTTATTTCATAAAATTAAATATATTTAAAGAAAATAAGAAAATTTCTTCGGATCAATCGAGTGATTGAATTAGGGTATTGCCCAGGTTGATTGAATTACTTTTAGGTGATATATAATATATTCAAAAAAATTGACACAACTTGGTTGGTCCGAGGTGACTAAGTTATGTATCAGTTCGACCACACCAAATCGATTATTGAACCTAAACATAAATTTTATATTGAAAATATTTTATTACGTGAATGTGATGTAGCCCAAACTTCAAATAATCGTATTAACAATACTTTTATGACAACATGTTTAATGATTTATGAATACTTATATATCATTTTATTAATATTTTTGTGAATTAAATAATATTTTATTATAATATTTATTAATGTACAGTAAATATAAGGTTTCATAACTGGACATCATCGAAAAAATCAAGTTATTTTATTTTATTATTTTTTGTAATAAACTTAAATAAAATTGTTACTTAGATATATAAACAATTTATAAATTCAAATGTTTAAATTAATTGATAAATAATTTATAAATATCTATTTTATTTAAATATGTAATTTTATTTAAAATAATTTTAAATATAACAAAATTTATTTAATAAATCGTATCGATCCTACCAGTCCAACCGGCTGGTACGAATTCAAGAGAAAATATTTTATTCAAGCGAACTAGACTGGTTATAAACCGGTTCTCGGTGCATTTGGTTGGATTGTGTCCAACCCGGTTTAATTTAAAAACAATTGATAAATTATGATTAATGTTAATTATATATTTAATTTATAATACAATCGTAATATTGTTTTCTCGTGCATCGCACGGGCCACACACTAGTTCTATAACATATCAAATTCCATCATCCAATTAAATAAGCTGCTATTTTTTTAGGATTATAGTTCACGTACAATTGGAACACTAACTTAGTAATTGTTTACTGTAGAAAAATTATTAACATTGCAATATAGTGTTTCAAAAAGTTTCTATATTAAAGTTTTTAAAAAATAACTTCTTTTAATATAAAAAGTTATTTAAAATTTGTACTTACAAAAGGATAACATTAAAGATAGGTGAAATCTCTAATTTTTCCTCAAATCTATAATTTTACTTTCTGAAAGTAAAAAATATTTTTAACTAAAAAAAATAAACTATGTAGAACCGTTGTGCTAAAAAACAATATACATATCGCCCAATGAGAAGTAATTAATTAAAGAGGAAAAATATATATATATATATATATCATGGAGTGTGTTAGCTTATAACTTTTTTTTTTTTTATATTCAAATATTAAGTTTGTATTGATACGATACACTTTTTAAAAATGCTCGAAACTTATCCCGTAAACTTGTTTACGTAACTTTAAAAAAAAAACACTTTGAAAATTTTATATTAATTGACTTATCAATTAATTTTATCAACTATTTAAGTTGCATTACCTTATAAATTGAAAATTTAACGTATGGCTAGCTTTACAAACTGGTGGTTGGAAAAAATGCGATGTTGTGTAGACAATATGATTGTGTAAAATCATCATGTAATCATTTGATTGTACTAATATAAGCGTGTGATGGTTTTATTTACTTTTATTTAAATATATTAATTAATTGGAGTTCATTAGTTTCAGTGATGGTATAATTAGTTATGATGTTGCCCTTGTTCACGAATGATCACGTGAGATTTTATCACCACTTTTATTGAAATCATAAATGTACCGCCTTACTAGTTAGAGTATGTCAGTAAAATTTTTAATAAGAAACTGAAATGTATGTACATTTATTTACATTGTTGAGTAAAGATAGTAAATTATTGAGCAAACAAATAATTGTTGTTCAGAATTAAATAATGCTTAAAATAGTCATGTTGTGTGCATTAATATGTCAATTAATCATCATTTTAGTCTTTATGACTCTAGAACGTATTTCAACACCACATATATAACAAAACTATATTAATTTAACCTCTACAATATATAAATAGTTTATTTAGTATCAGCAAAACTAAAAAAATGATGAGGCTATTCGATAATAAGTTTAAAAATAATAAAAAAAAATTAAAACTTATTGATATGTTGATTTTTGAAATTGTGGGATTTAACCTACACCACAAACGTGTAAAGGAGCTCTTAATTCATAAGTCAACAAATTAATTATAAATAGAATTTTAGAATAGTAGACCATATATATAGATTTGATGAGAGGGCTTACCTTGGAAATGAATGAGCTGGATAAAAACTTGAGTCTCATAGGCCTAATAATATGATTTTTGACCCATGGTAAGGTATAGTAAGATTTGGCACTATATAATTAGTGAATGTAAATTTAAATGTAGGCCCTAAATCAATTAATTATTAATAATGAAAAGTAAACTTTTAAACTCATAAATTCAAAATGCATCAATTTTCATATTTTTTTCTTCCTGTATTTGTCTTATTGCTACCTCGGGTCCTTAGTTGCTTTCGATCGTGATAACCATATCAATATCGATTGTATTTCACTTTAAATAAGTTATAACTTGTGTCGATTTTTAATTTAAGTTTATATGATATCACCATTAAAGATATCATTGTGGCTGATGTTAGATACATATGTATATTTCATAAAGAAACATTACTAGTACAATACCCGTATAACACGAGTTTTGAATTAGAAAGTTTTGTAAAAAATATCAAATTTTCTATTGTTTTAAAACTAAAATAATTTAATTTTATATAAATTATTACTTTGGATTTTAATTAAATTGTCAAATTATATTTTTTTAATCATAATAATTAAACACCCGTACATTAAATAAAAATATCAACCTGTGTTGAATTTTTTTTACTTATATCACATAAAAATATTGATATTATTTACTATTACATAAGTACAAAAATATATATCTTAAATAAATAGAAATAATATGGTGATATATATATGCATAAGTGTAGAATATGTTTATTTAATATTAAGAAAAATAGATTATTTTTTTTTACTTAATTAAATGTCTAATACATCAAGTGTCATATCAGTCGTTCTTCACAGTTTTTTAACTTTATGCAATTTTAGAATTTAGATAAATAATAATTTATTTTTATTACATTGACGACATACCAATTAGATTTGAAATAAATATCATTTTTAAAAGAATATATACCAATTTCTATTACTTTATAGTATAATTTATAGTTTTATTTGATATAATTTGATTTAGTTTGATAAATTTTATTTATATATATATAAATAGCAAAATACAAACGGACTTCATAATATCAATTCACATGCAACACACTAATTAAGATTTTTTTTCTTGAGAATATTAACCCTATTTAATGGATGTTATGGGAAACGATGGAGATGGGATATGAAGAGACACTGTGTATTAGATGGAGGGTTAAAAATGAAAAAATATGAACAAAATATCTAAAATGATATTTATTTATCAATGATCAATTAAGCCAAAGTGATAAATAATAAAAATAGGAGGGAGTATATATTATTATATATTTTAGTATGACATATGTTAATTGTGCGACTTATATGTGTTATTTTATAATAAATTTTCTACCTTATAACATATAACTACATTAAACATAAATATATTAATTGATGAATAATTTTATTTTCTATTAATTTTAATAAATAATTTTTTTATTATTATAAAGATAAATATAATATATTTATTTTATATATACAATATGGATGTCAAATTGAATCTCATCAAAAGATGATTAATTTGATATATTATATATGTAAAACCGATAAGTAATACAAAAGTTATCAACTTTTAAAATATATTTGCAATTCAATGGTTATAATAGAAAATGATATAAAAATACAATTAATACAAATATTAATTTATATCCAAGCTTAACTCCAAAGCATTATTTTTTTACCAAATAGAATTTTGAAGCATGAGAGTTTGCCACGTAGGCTAAGTTCATTCTGAAATTATACATAGAGGGATATACTAAAACAAACGTAAACAAAAGTGTAATATTTCGTGGCATTTTCTATTTTTTATTTAAAAAAAAAAGTATGGTGTGTCACAAATATTTGTGTAGAAATATATCAGAGACCCTAATAAATGAATATATGGTCCATATACATTGTAGCTTATGCAATAAATGAATTTTGAAGTTGGAAACATGAAGGCACACATTTCATGCCCATGTGAGATGACAATAATACCATTCCCTAGCTTGTGATCCATTAAATTCACTCAACTTCGACATATATACATGCTTGTGCCCGTTTGGGCTAAAATTAATGCAACTATTGTCCTTTCAAAAAATAAAAAATAAAAAATATCATCATATATCCATGAAATATAGACTTACCGTACAATAGTGTACTTTGAATAAAATTGATGCAATTAGGTGAACAAAAGTTTACCCCAAACCCTAAAATATACCACATTTCAGAAAAAAAAAAAACAAATAATAAAAATATTCAAGCGTAGATTTTACTAGATATCTCAATATTATAACTTTCGTTGGAATTAAAATATCCTTAGTTATGTATATGGTAAACTGTCATCATGTTTTTGGTCGAATCGAATCGAATCAACCTACATATATTTATATGTATATTTCTATATTATATAATATTAAAACGAACAAAAAAAAAGATGCAGATAAAATCTATAAGAAATGGACGTAAGATGAGGCAAATGTTGAATAGTGTGTGTTTTGTGGGGACCAAACTAGTTTGAATTTTGAAAAAAGATAAATATATATGGGCTCACTAATTCTTTTGTTGTCATTGTAAATTTAATTGCTTTAGGCTACTTTTGGTCAGATTTTTGCAGTGCCTGTGGAAAAAGAAAAATCGGCTCTGAATCTGATCAATATTTGGCGAGCATTCATTTTCTAATTTTTGTTGATATGTGTACATTTTATTTTTCTCAAATTCAATGTCAATTACTGATGCGGAATAAATATAATTATTATTATTATTATTAATATTATTCTGCATCAATTACACAACTAATATTTTTTATTTTATAAAACTAAAAGTTATCATATTTGCAATTAGGTTTTGATTTCGTGTAAAAAATTAAATAGTACATGATTTTAACGCGGACCGAATTTTCCCAAGCCACTTAACTTTTTTTATTAATAAAAGTACTCGCGTCCGTACATGTTTAGTCTTATGAATTGAAGTTTCTTCAAACTTTGTTTAAATGTATTCTCTAATCATTAAGTGAGAATAATCTCTAAAGTGAAAATAAAAGACTTAGTTCGGGGCGTTATTGTATAGAACTTTTTTCATAAAATTGCACCTTTAACATACTATTTTCATAAATGTAAAGAACTTTTTTACATCGTTCTTTTTATTTGGATTAATTTTCACAGATTGCTTATTGTATACAGGGGCAGATCTAGAAATATATAGAAGGGGGCAATATTACTTTCAATAATGTCATGCATTTATATAAGAACAAAAAATGCATACGTTCTAAACTACGGTACAACTAGGATTGCATAGTATTTTTTAGTGTAAATAATACTTTCCAACTTGTACTATACGTTCTTTTGAGATTTTCAACATTAAGTATTTTTTTATTATAAATTGCAACCTGAACTACATATATATTCATTATTTGCATGCTCGACCACATCTTGACCATACACCTGTCCTTTTTTGCGCATGATCGGATGGTCCAATAGCAGGCAAGCGTGCAAATAATTATATATATGTAGTTCAGGTTGCATTTTAAAATGATACTTTAAGTTGAAAATCCTAAAAGCACGTATAGTACAGGTTGAAAAATTTTATATACCCTTTTTTTTTTAACTCATGAAAGCTAAAGATGTTGAACCGGAAAACTTCGAAAATAAAAAAAATAAAACAAAAGAAAATTAGGCCATCATTATCTCAATAAATATTATATTTTTCTCTACCACAAGAAAACACATATTTAGAGTTTGTTTATCAAATTATTTCTCATATACCATAGAATGTAAATAGAAAACTAAATAATATAAAATTCTGTATATAGAGAACATATAAGAATTATAGATAAAAGTAAAGAGTAAAGTGGCTTACATGATATTTTGTTTTTCTTTTTATTGAGAGCAAAAAATAAGTTCAATAGCAATATATATACATATCCTTAGAGAAATCTTAAGGGGGACAATGGTCTCCCCAATGTTAATGTGGATCTGCTCGTGATTGTATAAAGAGATAATATACTAGTTAAGAAAAAAAAATTACATTGCATGAGTTTCATAAGAAAATAAAATAACATGTCCAATTTAACTTTGTTTGTATTATGTTTGCCTTAAAATCAAAAGTAATTGCAAAAACAGAGTACAAGAAGTTCACATCATCCCCACACACATATGAAAATGGAAATAGCGATTTTAAAGTTTGAATGGGATATGTGAGTGGATAACGGTAAGCGTGCGCGTGGGAACTCGCGTTTTCATATATAAGGTTATATTTAACAAAAAAACCGTAAATAGAGAGTCCCTTATTTTTGGGTTCAATAGTCAATAGTCATGGCAAAGTGGACTCCTGGTGGGCCGTGACCCATTTTTTTTCTATTATTATATGGCAGTTAAGTTTTTCATTAATTCATTTTATACTTTATACTTTATAGGTCATTTTCCACAAAACAATATTGGATGTGAATTATGAAATATTTCATTTTTCTCTGAAAAAGGCTTCCTTATGCTTTTTCAATCAACGTATTTATGTTTTGAATTAATTTTCAGTTGTCATTTTTTTTTTAATATTATATACTCTCTGCTTACAAAATTTGCACTAAATATGTTAATAATATACAAAAAGTTCAATTATAATTATTTATAGTTAGACCTATTTTTATGTTAACTGTTGGACCCCCTCAACCAATTTTTTAAATCAGTCACTATTCACGTGTTCACATATTTCTATCAATTGATATTCCATTATTTTTATATCACAAATTAATTCTAATCATTATTCTAATTATTTTATATACAAATACCCTCTCAAATCTATCCTTAAATTTGTTTAAATAATATTTTCTAATTTTCTATCTTATTTTTTGAACAAAATAAAAGTTTTTGATGAAATGTTATACTCAATCACGGTCTAGTTACATATAACAAGCAAATGTGATTCATGATCAACGGTTTTTTTACCTAATGGTCCTTAATTAACTATCATATGATGTTAATTTTTAATTAATCACGGAATTGAGAACTCTATAATTCTTTACTCCCATGTGCATTTTTTTAGTAAATCACGGATTAGGCTCATCTATTTTTTTATTCAAAATTTATTTCAACATTGCATAATAGATTTTAAAAAATTAATAAGAAGAATTATGCATGCATGGTTGGTGATAGAAGTTTGTGAGATAATTAGTGTTGTTAGGTAGCATTTCTCTATTTTATTTTTGTCTTTTATTAGTTGGTGGGTCAAATCTCATGGAGGACCATTAGTCATGTTATTATTTTTATACAATATCAAGTTTCTATTAAGTTTTAAATTTTATGCCCGGCCGGGTTTAATTAATTTAATTAATCTGGCTTGTCTCATTACTTAAGTACAACACATAGCTGGAGCCTAATTGTCAAATATATCTCCATTTATATTTATTACAAGTAGCATATAAGAGTATATAAGTTATTTATTTATTTATTTATTTTTCTATCATTTTCTTTTAGTAGTAGTTATAGTTCACTTGCATCCATCGTCATGTGTCTGAAAAAGTTGATTTTTTAAACAGCAATTTTAGTCAAAGATACTATTAGAACACAAACTATTAGGTATAAATTTTGGTTAGTTTAGATGATACTACTAAGTCTAATACCCTTTTTTTATTAGTACTAATCAAAGATAGTATATCTTAAGATTGATTTAGTGAATTTTGTAGAGATGTTATGTCCAAAAAATACTTGCTGGTTAATATT